>UCOM01003684.1:0-16235 GCA_900474385.1 Ormyrus pomaceus | reverse complement strand
ATTTTTTTACTTTTAACAATAATGTTAGGAATCTAGAAGACTTGAAGAATCTACCTGAATTTTTTGGAAATATTTTAGCAAATATTCTTTGAGTACTGGTGAGTTGAACGCAGTTTGCTGCTCCGTAGGAGCGTGCACCCGCGAGTTGATACGGAGTGGGAATGAACCTCCTTAATCTGCGGAGGTGAATCAGTAACGTATTAAATTTGAAAGCTAGGCGTACGGAATGGTTTTCAAATGCTTGTGCCTACGATTAGAAAGAATGTCAAGAGGCGTTTAAATTTGTTTTCAAAGAGAAATAAGAATTCATGAATGTAAATTATGACTAGTTCATTTTTTATTTTTGTAGAAATTTTAACGTATTTGTTAGCATTTGCAAGAAAATTTATATCTTTGTTTTGCTATTCAATGGAATTTTGAAGTTACTTTTACGAGCGGTGACTTTTTCTCATGCTTTGACAAAGATAATGAACTTGTCATTGGACAATCATATTTTAACTAAAATTCTTGCATTCAATGTGGTGAAATAAATGTGTAGAGAATACAATCTTACATGTTAATACCACAACTGCGTACACGAACTACAGTTTAAAAAATCTCTGGACAACTATGAAAGATTCATTTTGGGGAAAGTACTTCTTTAAAAATTCATTGAAAGTTGTTAAATCAAGTTTTTAAAAAAAATAAATTTTATCGCTTTAAATCAACCCGAAGAACGAAAAAAACTGATTTATCATACTAAAACCTGAACATGTGAAAATATTGAGATTCCTTTAGTAAACTATAAAATGAAATCTTAAAAAATTCATAATTTTTTTCTACCAATTTTAATATATTAAGTTTTGACCTATTTTTAGAACCTAATAATAAAGTTTCGCAGAAATGTAATAGTTAATCTAGACTCAGAATCTGAGTTAATAAAATATGCCACGATCAAAAGACCAATATTCCTGGAAAGTTATTAACTCTAACACTGACATTAAAAGAGTCATAGAATTCAATACACAACCGCTCCCAGCAATAAAGCTTCAAAGAAACTCAACTCCGCGTCAAAAGTAGCGCGAAAAACAATAAGCAAGTTTTCTGAAAACCGAGGAAAACTTGGACGTTCCCTAATTAGCCGAAAGAAGAAAAGATCGGTTCGCGATCGGTCTCGATGGGAACTGGGCTAAGCACCTTGGACCTCGGGAAAGGTTTCGAGCAGCTGCTTAGAACCGCTCGAGCGAGAACGAAACTGCTCGCGCTCTTTTTTCTCCAATAATTGCGCCTGCGCGCGGCTCGTTTTCCATTTTCTGAATTCAGCCGTCGCCGAAAGCGAAAGCAGGACTTGTCTCGAACCTTTTTTCGCGCCACTTTCTACGCTATTATTTCTATATTTTCGATGTATTAGGCTTGTCTTGACACGTTTACCGATAATCGGGGCATAAATTACAAGTTTATTGGCCGTGTTTTCTCGAAGCCTGAGCCCCCGGATTTAATGAAAAGCAAGTCGCGAGTTACGAATTTAACAAAAGTGATTGTTTTTTTTTTAATTAATACTCACTTCGGCAGGTGTAAAAACGTTAAAGGTTGTTAAATTGTATGTAAATCAGCGAAGCTGCCTCTTTTATTAACTAGCTTTACGATCGGCTCTTTCGTAATTACAATGAAACGAATTTTATGCACAGGCGAGGAATTAACAAACAGCCATTAATTTTACGTGAAGTAAAATAAGACATATACTAACCACTAATTTAGACTTTCTCAATTAAATCTACCTACATTTTGTGCATAACTCATTTGAACTTTTTTCTTTTTTATTTCGAACGCAAGCTTCAAGGCTGCTTTTACTGCAAGGTGAAATATTTTATTTTACTTTACAGTAGTTTGTACCTTCTTCTTGAATTAAAATCATCCACTGGCCGTGATTGGCAAATTTGTAAAGCGAATTTTGATTTTTAGGGAAGACCACCAGACGTACCAACCGACAGTACTCTTCAAACGAACGAAGCATCATAAGGGCTCGATTTATTGTTTGGCTTGGACGCCAGACGGCCAGCTTATGGCTACCGGAAGTAATGATAAGACGGTGAAACTCATGAGATTCAACGCCGACACTTCCAATCTTGAAGGTAAGCCGATTATAGCCAGTAAACTGATAAGAAAATGAACTGCTGAAAGTTTCATAAGAGCCCTAAGGCTTTAAACGATCCAGTTCTTTTAGAACTGTTGCGTAATATCCTAGTAAGCTAGTATTTAGGTGAAAAGGTAATTGAGAAAAGTAGGGTTTTAGGCCCTCCGGTTTATCAAGTTTTTGTAACAGTCAATAAAAGTAATTTTTCTAGCGATCTAGACTTGTTTTTAATCTAAGTGGGCTAAAAAAGTCTTAGAGCGGTGTTAAAATGTGGTTTTCCGCTACTTAAATACTGCATTTAAATAGAGAAATTATTTTAACTAATTATATAATATAATGTTTGCTATTCGAACAAGTGATAGTTTTCATTTGCTTGCTTATCCGCATATTATCTAACTGTATTTATTTATTTGGATAATTAATTTTCAATGATTATTTTCTACTTGATTTACGGTCTAAGAAAATAAACTCGTAAAAAACTAATAATTAATCTTTTTAAGGGTAATCTTCAATTTAAAAATTCTGAAGCAGAAGCAAAAAAAAAAAAAAAAAACGATTTGCGAATGGTGTAAATTCATAAGATCTAAAGAAAAGCTATTGGCTCTTCCTTTGACAGTGTCAGTCGGTAAAGAAAGAGTGCTTAAAAACGTAAATTCCACAGGTCAAGAAGTCGAGCTAACGATGCACGACGGCACGGTGCGCGACCTGTGCTTCCTGGAGGACACGTCGAACAAGTCGAGCCTGCTGATATCAGGCGGCGCCGGCGACTGCAAGATCTACGTGACGGACTGCGCGACGGGCACGCCGTACCAGGCGCTCAGCGGGCACAGCGGCCACGTGCTCACCCTCTACAACTGGGGCGGCGCCATGTTCGTCAGCGGCTCCCAGGACAAGACCGTCCGCTTCTGGGACCTCCGGACGCGCGGATGCGTTAACATGATCACCCCGGCCACCGTGCCTGGAAGCAGAGTGAGTGCCCTTCGTTCTCTTCGAGCTGCCAGTCCGAATTTCAATCTCGTTGTCTTCTTCGTTCAAAGAATTTTCAAGCGAAGCATAAAAATTTAGTTAATACAAAAAACTTAATAAATCATTGTGAAAGAATATACTGTAGAGAGAAAAAATAAGGATATTTTTCATTAAGTTTGCAGTGAAAATTGACAATTCTCTGAATGGTTTTAAATATGTACAGGAATACCTTCCAGCATTGCTCGACTAAATAGATTTCAATGATGTTTCAGGTCGGCAGTCCAGTAGCTGCTTTGTGCGTCGACCCGTCTGGTCGTCTTTTAGTTTCTGGTCACGAGGACAGTAGCTGCGTTCTCTTCGACATTCGAGGTGGCAGAACAGTGCAGTGCTTCAAGCCTCACGCCGCCGATATTAGGAGCATTCGCTTTTCGCCTTCAGCTTATTACCTGCTTACTGGCGGTTATGACAACAAACTCGTACTCACAGATCTGCAAGGTTCGTAATTGTTTGCAACTGCTTTGAAAATTACAGTTATTTTTGTAAAATGGATTGATATTTTATTTGAATGCGATATTTGTTTTTTGCAGGTGACTTGACGATGCCTCTGCCAAGCGTGGTGGTCGCTCAGCACCAAGATAAAGTTATATCAGGCCGCTGGCACCCGACGGAGTTCTCGTTCCTCAGCACCTCCGCCGACAAGACAGCGACGCTCTGGGCTTTACCGCCGATGTAAAAGCTGCGCTTATCGTTTTTGTTTGTAAATCTAAATATTATTCGTTGAGAGCCTCTCTGTTTTTCAATCGTCGCGAATACGCATGATTACAAAATACTGTCATTCACGAAACGGGAAAAACGAATAAGCTGCTATGTGTGATACTCTTTAAAAAATACGAACCATTTTTTAACAAAGATTCGTTTTTCTCTTTGTTAAGGATGATGATGCACATGTTTTTACGAATTTTTGAACTGAAATTTCTCAAAATTTTCGATGATTGTTAACAAATTTGAGCACTCATTGAAGAAATTGTTTTTTCAAAAGGTTGTTAAATTTTTTACGTTAGCAATTATTTAATAAAACTGCTAGAAGTTTATGTTTTATAGGAGAAAAATTTAAATTTATAGATTTATAAAATGTTCTTAGAAATTTTATGCGAAGTACATAAAATAGTATTTTTACATTGATTGATTTGTTTAGAAAGAGAATCTTAATTATAGCAGTTACGTTTTATTATTAATAATGCAAAGCTTCTTTCATGCTCGGTTTAATAAAAGCAGCTAAGCGTTTTTGTTTTTTTCAGAACGTAATCGAAAATTACCAGGGAATTCATAAAGTTAATGTTAAACAATGATAATAAAAATGTTAAAAAATAAAAATGCGTCATCGAAGCAACAAGTTTATACAGCGACATTTGAAAGTGAAATATCCTGTGTTCTCGCTCGCTGATTAACCATGACCAATTAAAAAAGGATGTGCTTGCGGTCTCAAGTAAACATACGCACACATACAAAGACAAAATAAACAAAAATTTGTACACGACTGATGGATTTACAATGTTGCAGCCACACAGAAATATTCGACTATTATCTGCATTGAAAATTAAACTTTGTAATCTGTTGGAAAATATTTATCAGTAACTCATAATAAGATGCATCAAGTCAATCTTAAATTATTTAAGTTTAAAGCTACTGTTAAATATTTTTACAAAGCGTAACAGTTTTGATGAAAAGGCAAGTTTTTCCAAGTAAATAAGAAAAAAAGTCAAAGAAACGAGAATCATAAGACTGGTTGGTCGTAATCTTTGATCGAGGCAGGAAAATTTGGAGAATTTCAATGACAAGATTTAACATACATACTTGTTTTGATTTGAAGTACACTTAATTAAACTCCCGTGTTTCACACGCACGCTACACTGTTTGTAATCATTAATTATTAAATAATTAATCGATCATTTATTCCGCATGTAAATATGTTAGTGCTTAGGCTTAAGGAGCGACTCATAAAAGTGCGTACTTGTGTACAGTAATGGCGTATTGTTATGAAAAGAAAAAAGAAGCCTTTTTAGCTTCTTGGCACGTCTTTCTGAAAAACTTTATTAACTGCGCATTGTTTTACTAAGTCAAAGTTTTTTTCTGAATTAGTTATCTTTCCGTTGCCCGATTACGAGTAACTGTAAGAAAGGAAATTTAAATCTCTTGAATTGTATTTTTATAGTTCTGTAGCTTCGTTATTAATAATGTTGCAATTGCAAATAATTAGTGAAACATTTATTTAGTAAATAAAGAAAAACTGAAGAAGAGATTCTTATTTACGTTTACAGAGAGTGTAATTTGCAAACTTCATTAATTAACAAAACAGTAATTAATATTGTTTTCTTTTTTACAACTTATTTAAATGATAATGACAAATAAAAGTGAAATTGGTTTGCTATAATTAACTAAACTTTGATTTATTACGCGTACTTTACAAGCACTTGTTTTTTTTTTATTCTATTCAGATCCATTCAAGTTCATTAGTATTCACGCTAAATTATTCGTAAAAAATAGAAAGTAATATATACGTAGGCTAAAAACAGTATACTGATGTAAACTATCATGCTCACTCGTATGTACGCGTAAAAAAGTATCAAAGAACAAAGAAATAAAATAAAAAATAAATAAAAGAACAAAAAAATATAATGTATACTGATACTTACCGAGCTCTCGCAAAAAAAATTTGTAGAGTCTTGCACGACGTAGTAGCGAACAAACCGTACTGGGGAATAAAGTACAAAGCCCGTGAAGATAAAATGAAAATCAGAGAACCTAAAAGCGAGGTCACAAGTAATTTTTAAAGCTAATAAATATTATTATTATATCTAATCCGTTATAATCTAAAAAAATCATTATCATCAAGAACATACGTAAGTTTTTAAGAAATTTTCCTGATACAAAAGATTCTTCTTTTCGTCCTAAATTATTATTGTTAAAGTTTGTTTTCTTTATTTAACTTTAATAACTTAAATTTCCTATACGTAGTAGGAGGTAACAATTTTTTCAGTATCGGAAAATTTCATAAAGAATATAATAAAACAGAATGAAAAGAAATATATTATAAAAGATAGAGCGAGAATCAATGTATGGTGTTTCGAGGGACTATCACTTTACCTCCGACAATTCAAGTCGCACCCGACGATCAAAGCGTTGATTTAATTTTTTTACGAGTGATAAAAAGTAAGTGAGCTCACTCCTGGATATCCAGGAGAGGCGTAGAGAAGAGAATGGAGCATTCGCTTTTGCGTAGCAATTTGTCGTGCCTTCTGTCGTGGCTGCTTTCGGCGATTTGCGATTTATTTTTGTATTTTCATGCCTTAAACCGTTTTCTCCACCAACCCTTCATTGACAAACAACATTACCTAATGCGTCGGCATATACCTATCGCTAAAAGAACTGCAAAATTTCTGTACTCCCCTTTATCTACCTTCCTTTCTCTGCCGTCTCTTCCTTTCCAGAAATTCCGAATGGGGTAGTCGACAGAAAATCTATGGCGTCGCGATTGTGCACGCAATGAGAGTTTCATGTACTCGAGTACCGTGTCGATCGTTGGAGAGAAAATAAATAAAAAGAGGCAAGTCATTCATCGCAAAATTATAATATGTATATCGCATGAACGACATATGACTTACAACTTTGTACTTTTTCTGTAGATATGACATCATATGTAACATTATTACATTAATTTAAACAATAAAATTTGCGTTATTAAAATTAATTAATACAGTACGTTTTATATATTTTTTTCTTGTGTTTTCCCAGTTAATGCAAATTTGATGATTTTGCAATTTTTTTTAAACGGAAAAGATGATGCTTAAATTTGAAGAATAAAACAGAATGCTATCTCATTTTTCGTTAGGTATTTAAAATATTATCTGAAATAGAAATTTAAGAATTTTCAGTCTTTTTATTTTAGTGTATAACAGCAAAAAGTCGATTTTAAATATGCTCATTTTAGAACAATCTTGTTTATAACAATGAGATTTACATTCTTCTAAAAATAAAATCAAGTTTATATGGTGAAAATTAACAACTATAAACTTATTTTAAAGGACTTAAAACTACGAAGATCATAGAGCTCTGCTATAGTGACCTTGATAATGTACGTAGCATCATCTCTGTCAGTAGATAACAAGCTGCGGTTTACTGTAGTAAGGGCACGTCAAACTATCTCTATACTCTTTTCTTTATGGAATAGAAATTTAAAATAAGGCGTTTGATTTTATCAGAGTTTTTATTATTTTGATGAAGAAAGATATTAATTTTTTTTGTAATTGAGGTACTCATGTAAGTGATCAATATTATTTATATAAGTTTTGTTTTAATCAGTCATAAAATTATGTTAAATTATCGATAAAACTAATTAATTATTTTAAAATCTTCGAAAACGAATTAGTTAAGTAAAATTTGCCAGCAATTCAACAATAAATTTTGACGAAGAATTAAGATGATGCTACATCATGATAATAAATATTTCAGATAACGCTCTTTTAACTAGTCATCGTTTACTTTGTACAAGCATTAGTTTACAAATACAGCGTCAAACGTTGAATGGATATAAAAAGAGTGTCTTTCTTTGCAAGTTCATTTATCACTTTTAAAGTGATCGATAGAGATATTTGCTTGCTAACTTAAATTTCGCATGAATTTATACAATTAAATGAAATTTTCTATACTAAATAGACTCGTTAGTGTTTAAAACAAATTAAATTTTAGAGATTGATTGAAATTTTTAAATATTTATAAACGCTTGAATTATACTTGTAAGAAAAATTTGAAAAGTCTATAAAGACACTCAGTTTTTTCCAAATTTCCAAAAGTACCTTAAAAATCAAAATAAATCAGGAAGAATTCAATGCGTCGAGTCATGCTCACCTTGTACGAGACAAGTGTGGGTAAGTTGATTAGTCTGTGGTATATAAGCGGAAGAATTGCTATAAACTCCTAAGTCTGCTCCAGTACTCGTCGAGAGCCACTTCGTTGACTACAAAGCAAAAAACTACTGACAATAGAAAACACTAAAGCGAAAAATGGTGATAGGCTTGCTGGAAATAGCAGCAGGAGTGCTAATCCTCCTGTTGCTACTGCACCACTATTTCACAAGCAACTACAACTTCTGGAAAAAGCTGAAGGTCGTAGGGCCCCAGCCAAGTGCATTTTTCGGCAACTTTAGAGACGCCATCCTTGGCAGAAAGCATTGGGGCGATGTATCCAAGGAACTTTATGATGCCTATCAGAACGAGCCCGTCGTGGGTCTCTACTATCTGAGCACGCCGATGCTAATGGTCAGAGACCTCGACATACTAAAAGAAGTCTTGATCAAGAGCTTTAACATCTTTGCGGATAGAGGAGTGACTATCCATAAGGAAATTGATCCCTTGGGGCAGCACCTCGTCTATTTGGATCCGAAAAGGTGGAAGCCATTGAGGAAGACGCTGACGCCGGTATTTACTTCTGGAAAGCTCAGGGAGATGTACTACTTGATCAATGAGTGCGCCGACCATTTTAAAGTTTATTTGGACACTGTGGGTGAGTAAACGTAAGCGCAGCTTTGTGCGAAGCTCTGTTTGTGAGAGATTGCATCTACATTTAGAAGGTGCAAGAGTCAATTGCAAGAGTGTTATGTAACATTTTAATTAATCTTGTTTGAAGTTATTAAATTTTATTCATTCGCAATTAATCTGCAATTTCAAATACTTGTCTAACTATCCACTTGGAATAAATATTTGATTGTCTACTAGAAAAATGATTTGATTTAATCGATTTATTGACTAATTAGTTGTAGTTTCATGTATAAAGCAGCTGTTTTTTATTTAAAAAATATTGAATATTCTGTATTATATTACTGACAATTAATATGCCTTCATGAATATTAATTTAAAAAGTAAATATTAGCACAAGTAACTAAAAAATCATAAATTATGCAGTACAATGAAAGTAATAAAGAACAGTAACTTAAGAATTAATTTTTAAAATGTTTAATACAAAAATGATTTATCTACAGTACTATCATAAATTTCACAATCTCTTGCACTAAAGAACTATGCACTGCTTAACCGAAGCTCTCAAAAACTCCAGTGGCAAAAGGCGAGCCGATCGAGTGCCGCGAGCTCACTGCCAAGTTCACCACGGACGTAATCGGCGTCTGCGCCTTCGGACTGAATATGAACTCCCTGGCGGACGACGGGAACGACGGCGAGTTCCGGAAATTCGGCCGGATATTGTTCGACAACTCCTGGAGGAACAAGGCGCGCCATGGCATTCGCCGCATGCCGTTCTGGCTGGCAAGGTTCTTCGCGCCGTTAGCTCGCAACGAGGCTCTCAATCAGTTCTTCATTAACACGCTGAAAGATACCATGGAGTATAGGAGGAAGAACAACGTTAGGAGGAACGACTTTGTCGACCTGCTCATGGATATTAAGGATCACCCGGAAAAAGTTGGCCAACAAGGTGATTTGCTAGATTCCTTCTGCTATATCTGCAGCTTCTTTTAGAATTCGGTGAAATGGTCAAAGGGTGAAACATTAGTTTGATTGATCTTGGAGTGTAGTATTAATATCTTAGTGAATTCGTTCAAAATGAAAAAATATTTTAATTGATGCATTTCCATTCTTGGGAACGTTTTTATTTTGATTTTTTTTAATTTAGTGCTTTAGCAGCTGCTTATTTCCTTAATTTTTGGCCAATTGAAACATGTCGTACGAATTTGGCTAAGAAACTCATTTCAATTTATAATTGAATAAATTAAGGTAATCAATTATGTTTTTCAGAAATGAACGACTACTTTTTGACAGCTCAAGCTGTCGTATTCTTTGCGGCTGGATTCGAAACCTCATCCACTACAATGAGTCATGCCATGTACGAATTGGCACTAAATCCAGATATTCAAGATAAACTCCGCGCAGAAATCAAAGAAAGCTTAGCTAATAACGACGGAAAACTGACCTATGACAGTATAAAAGACATGAAATATCTAGACAAAGTTTTTAAAGGTAAGCGTATGTATAAAAATTTAATTTCAATGTAAAAAAGTCTCGAATTAAATTAAATTATTTATTTTTCAGAAACCTTAAGAAAATATCCACCAGCTTTGGTACTAGCGAGAAAGTCAATGGAAGATTACACTTTCGCGGGCAGTAAAATTTTCATTCCGAAAGGAACTAGAATTCAAATTCCAGTTTACGCTATTCACAACGATCCCAATATCTATCCAGATCCCGAAAAATTTGACCCAGAAAGATTTAGCGAAGAAGCGGTAAGCGCGAGGCACCACATGAGCTACTTGCCTTTCGGCGATGGACCACGAAACTGTATTGGTAATTATAGAAATTTATTTTCGAAAGACAGCCATTTAAACTTTAGTCGTTTTATGTATTGTATTAGTCTTTATTAGAGTAAAAGAGATTTTGAAACAGTTAATATATAAAAACAAAGTTGTAAGTAAATGCCTAGAAAACAATTCTATTGACAAGAGTTTTATTGCTTGCGACTTCTACGTTCGTATTTTTATTCGTTTATAAAAAAGTACATTTTTCTTCTATTACAGGTGAGCGCTTTGCGCTGAATCAAAGCAAAGTAGGTCTCGCAATTTCCATCCAACACTTTAAGTTCGAAACCTGCGAAAAGACTTGTATACCTTATGTTAAGCGTACTTCTGGCCTTCTTCTCGCACCTGTAGACGGCTTGTACTTAAAAATCAAGAAACTTTAAAATTCTCATAGATTAATTCTCATGCTTTTACAAGTATTATTGTAAGTTCTAGTTCTATTCATAAATCTTTTATTTATTCGATATTACTTTCTTGAGATTAATTCGATTTTTTCATTACTAAAGATTTATACGATGCTTCAATAAAAAAAAATATTAATTGATAGCTATCGGAAGAAAATATTAAAAGTACTTGTATAACCAAGGCAGTGATTATTTGTATTTTTCGAAAAATAAATTTTTGTAGATATTAGGTATTACTTTATTTTATATGAACTGCCAGTTTTTAAAATAAATACTTTTCATAGTTATTTAATGTATTATAAAATAAATTTAAGATACAGACATTTTTTATACAGATACAGAGAGTTTTGTATATCCGAGTACCACGTCGATCATTGGAGAAAAAATAAATAAGAGAAGGTAAATTATTCATCGCACTATTATAATATGGCCAACGTAAGAACGACATAACTTATAACTGTATGCTTTTTATAATATACGACGACATATCGTCGATTTTAAATATGCTCAATTTTAGAAAAATCTTGTTTGTAATAATGAGATTTACATTCTTCTAAAAATAAAATAAAAGATGTACAACGGGGCGTCACAATTATCATGCCAACGTAATTTAATGTATAACTAAACTATTAACATTAACATTACGAAGTGACGCATGTGAGGTACGTAATATAGACAGACGTGATATATTTGTTATGTACGTGATATATGTTAAGTAGACTACGTGCGTGAATCAATTCGTTCGAATGCTTATTGATAGTTCGGTTAAACTTTTCTGAGGTCTCTTGTGAACACAAATCACAAACGCCTTTTTCAGTATTATCTAACTTTAAATAATAACATTATGCCTTTAGTTTCCTTCTTTCGACGTGACTATAAACTACACACTTCGACTTATGACTAATATTATTTTCATAATGATGCCTGTAACAAAATTACAAATAAAAGGGTGTTTGTAGATCCTACATTTTATAACGCATTTTTGTATATTTTTCACACTCTATAGAATTGAAAATATATCTTCATTAGAAATAATGTTAAGTATCAATTAGCACTATTTTAGTAATTACTTTTTTCTTATGAATTTAAAAATATTATCATGAAACGTTTCGAGTTTGTAAAATCCTTAATAATCAGCCGTTTATTGGTAAAGTAACCCTATACATAGAAATAATCTAATTTTTATTTTATATTACAAAAAAAAAAAAAAAAAAAAATTATTTAATAAGATTATATCGCGTAAATTCAAGGTTGTAATAATTTTAAAATCTTCAAAAACGAATTATTTGATTAAAATTTAAATACTACATTTTTTCGGAAAAAAAAACCTTTTTGTAAAATTTACAATTTTTAAAGATCAATAAAGATAAGATTATCAATATCGCATCATTGCTTTATATATCTATTTAATCATAAAAATTAAGAGCACTTGTTAATCAGAAAATCTAATTATATTTCCGATATCATGCTTGCTTCGAAGCTATAACTATTATGTTATTTTTTACATGTTTCAATAAATTCTCCATTTCGTTCTAAATGTGGGTAAAAAGTTGATGTTGTGTAATTAAAAAATATTTATATCGAAACATCGAAAGATAAATATAAATTAATTCACTTCCGTATTTATTCAGAGCTCTTATATCGTAAATCTAACTGACTCCTCAAATTGTTACATGAGAAAACGGGGATTGATAAGAATAAAAATAAACAACTAGAAATATTTTTAAATTAAAAAAAAAT
Source organism: Ormyrus pomaceus (assembly GCA_900474385.1). NCBI lineage: Eukaryota > Metazoa > Arthropoda > Insecta > Hymenoptera > Ormyridae > Ormyrus > Ormyrus pomaceus. The sequence goes on along the minus strand of UCOM01003684.1, from coordinate 3,655 downwards.
TACAAACTATTACTTAAAATTTTTTAAATAAAATTTTTAATGTAATTTTTACTTGAACGCGTCACTTTTGTCAGTTCGAATAATTGAATAACATAGTGTGCGCTTGTCTGTATAATGCAATGAATTGAAATGGATTTTCTTAAATCGAATGATAAAAAGCGGTTCCCAGCGAAAAGTGAAAATCCCGCTTTGAAGTTACTAAAGCCTATAGTGTATACACGGATGTCGCGAGGGCTACGCCACTATCAAGCATAAAGAATTAAGCTACAGTATGAGTAACTTCTTCAAGCTCTCCTATATAAAGCGGCGAAACTCCGCGTCCCTCTCAGTTGCATTTCTCAATTAATTAGGTTCAAATCGCGGGTCAATAAAAATGTTTTTAATATTTGTCTTTTTTGGAATACTTATCGTTGCATGTCTTGGAAAGTTTATATTTATCTTTTTGACAATGGAGGGCTTCGATTTTTGGAAAAAGCGCAACGTTCGCGGACCGAAGCCTCAGCACTTCTTCGGAAATTATAAAGATTGTGCACTCGGCAGAGTGCACGAAACCGAATTTACGAGAAAAATTTACGAAAATTATCCGGACGAGAAAATGATCGGCACTTACGCCATGACTTCTCCCGTGTTAGTTTTGAGGGATCTGGACCTAATCAAGGACGTTCTGAGCAAACATTTTTCGGCGTTCTCGGATCGCGGGACCGAGATCTGCGAGCCGTTGTCGCAGCACTTTTTCAACCTGCGGCATTCAACTTCGCATCAGCTAAAAAGAAACCTTTCGCCCGTTTTCACTCATTACAAAATAAAAAATACGTTCGCCTTTATCTGCAACGTCGCCGACTGCTTTGTCTCCTACGTCGAGGAGCTGGCTGAGAAAGACGACTGTTTAGAATGTTGTGCTCTGTTGAGCAAGTTTACCACGGAAGTCATCGGTGAATATGGATTCGGAATGAACCCTGCCGAAGTAAGCGAGCTGATTCAGGTAAACAGCAAAGAGAAATCGAGGATCCTCAATCAAGTAAGGAGATTTTTAAGAAATTACATGCCACGGATTTATAAGCTCGTTCACTATTTTTTGTGCGATAAAAAAAAGGAAAAGATGTTTGTGAGTAAAATGAGGGAGATTGAAAAGGGGAGAAGAAGAAACTTTGTCAATAAAAATGATTACTTTAGTGCCTTATTAAATTTAAGGGATAATCCAGATGAATTTGATATAGGTAAGTAGTATTGTTTAAATATGATATTATTGTGCATATTTTTGGTTAAAAGTGCAGTGCTTTTATAAATTCATTCGCTTAAAAACTTGATACCAATCACCAAGTTATTGTTAAAATATATTTATATTAATAGTATAAGATATAATGCTTATCTATATAAGTAATTATGAATATAAATTATAGAAATTAATAATAAACATTAATTTTATTTCGCGATAAGAATTAAGGGTAACGCATAAAGATTAGAGTAAGTGGGATTGTTACACTGAACTGAGTGTAACAGTTCTACTCCAGGAATCACAATATTAATCCGTATGCAAAATTTTTGTAACCGGTCCCCAACTACATATAAATTATTCCTGCTGGAATCGTTTATGACTTATTTTAGCCAATTCTTTCAACATTACAACGTCACAATAAATTCGCTAGTCTTTATTATCAAATCTCTTAAAGTTTTTGTTGCTTTTGTTAATTTCTGGCCCATAAAATTGCTGAAATTAATAATAGATCCGAGTCAAGTAGGTCAAAGTATATAAGAAAATATTTGCATACGGATTACCATTCTGACGCTTGGAGAAATTGTTTTTATCTAATTTAATATCATTAAAATTTGCTTGCTGAATAAGGGACTTTAAAATTTTTTCAGAGATAACCGATAGCTTTTTGGCTGCACAAGCCTATGTGTTTTTCACTGCTGGAGCAGATACGGTGTCCTTAATTGTGAGCAATGCATTTTATGAATTAGCTTTTAATTATGATATGCAAAATAAATTAAGAGACGAAATTTACGAAATGCTGCAAGCTGATGCAAAAGTCACGTTTGAAAACTTAAAAAATTTGCAGTATTTAGATCAAATTTATAAAGGTGAGTAGAGTTCCATTCTAATGTCAGTAGTATTTAAAGTTTTTTACGTTATGTTCTACTTTTTCCTGTTAATAAAAAAGAGAATAAAATTATTACAAATAATAGCTGCAGATCTTTCATCAATTTGAGATTCTAAAGAAAGTAATTTTTCGATAAAAAATTGGAAAATTACAATCGATACTTTATCAAGTACTTTGCAATATAAACTTTCAAAAACATAAAGCAATTTTCTCGTGTGAAGTCGTATCAGTTAATATTAGGAAATTAAGCACTTACAGGGAATGCGTGAAAATGTAGCACATGTAATAATAATTTATTTACCTTACTTACCTACGTAAAGCATGTCATTTTAAACTAATGTGTGAATGACTGATTCGCTAAATTCTTTAATTTGCTTTTAATAGTCTAATAAGCCAATAAGTTTTATCAGGCTTCCATTCAGTAATGTAAACAGATTTTTTTACTTTATGAATATATTAGTAATAGCTAATAAATAAATTATTTTCAAATTAACCGATACCTATAAATTTAACTTAGTTTTTCCAGTACGTAATGATTAAATAACTTAATTATTAATTTTATTAATTCGGCTAGTTTTATGTCAAAATTAATTTTTCGTTTCTAATTAAAAGAAAATAATTATTTAAAATATTTTTAGAAACTTTACGAAAATATCCACTTCGTAATATCATCCGGAAATCCAAAAAAGAATACACTTTTTCCAAAACAAATGTGACGATACCGAAAAATACTCACATTATAATTCCGCATTACGCAATACACCATGACCCAACAATTTATCCAAATCCAAACTGTTTTCTCCCCGAAAGATTCAGTTCTAAAAATAAAATTTCACATCCTATGAGCTACATTCCGTTTGGTTATGGACCAAGGAACTGTATCGGTGAGTAAATTTTAAATAAGCCTAAATGCGCTATTGCAGTTTTCATTAAAAGATAATTGGATTTTACAGGTTCGAGATTTTCTCAGTATCTCATAAAAATCATTATGGTTACAGTTATCAAAAATTTCGAATTGAAACTGGGGAATAATCTACGAAATGAAAATGATCCAAGGAAGGTTCTTTTAACGCCGAAAGGTGGAATTCGTTTGAGATTCAAAAAGATTTCGAATAACTTGGAATAAATGCTCATTTTTAAGAAACCAGGTGTATTTTCAAGTAGTTTAAAAGTTTAGTTATCGTAATAAGTATTAAGGGTGTGTTAGTGATCTACTTTAATATATATACTAAAACAACAGATAATTATAAATAATATACAAAGTAAAGTTTCTACACTTTTTAGTAGAGAAAAAACACTTTAATTATAAACAAAATTACTACACAGTATTCTTTAATTTTTAATACCTTTATCAATTTTTATTATACTTGTAGCAATTATACGAATAGTAATTTTTACTACTGTTTAATAAACGAGCCTGGCAAGTTACTTAGTAAGTATCATGAGACTTATTTGTAATTGATCAATGTATTATTTAAGTCTACATAATTTCTTTCGTAAAAATGAGTTTGTTAGGAATATAACAAATCATTGTATATGTAGTGTAAAATAGT
>UCOM01003683.1:0-16361 GCA_900474385.1 Ormyrus pomaceus | reverse complement strand
AATAGGAGATGAGTTATCGTCAAGTAATAGAAAGTTTTAGAGAAAAATAACTTTATTTACCCCCTATGTCGAAGATTTTGAGCGTTAAACCCTAATATTTTGGCTTTCTTCATATATTGTCATAAGAAAACCGTGTTCACAGTTTGAACAAAATCGTTGGTCCTGAACCCGTGTACTCTCCTAGTCAGTATATTTACAACGACATATCCTAGTGTAAGAGGGAGGCTGGAATACAATAACGAATAGAACTAATCCAGAGCTTTAGATGGTAATCGTGCTGCTAATAGTCAACGAGAGTGTTAACCGAAAGTAAAGAATACTCTTGCGCGCGGAGCTTGCCGAAACTTAGTGGCTAGTACTTTTAAAAAATCGGATGTTAAGATGAAATATACAACTTCATAACTGACTGATTTCTCACCTGCTTTATCACCTGATATATCACATGATTTATCATGTACTACGTGATATATCACATGATTTATCATACGATTTCTCAAGTTAATGTATCATTGGAAAATTTCCTAATTATCTTCAAATCGCTAAATAAAATTAGGCGTTTAAAGCTGAGTTCATGTTTAAAAAGAATTGAGAATTAATTATTAAAAAATAAATTAATTTATTATTGTATTGTTTCACTTTGGAAAGAGTTCTTGCAGCTGCGGCTCTCGAGGGGATGGAAACACGCTTTGGAACCTTCACGGTTATGAAATGGAAATAACTATTTATGTCATGCTTTATCTCATAAATTCCTCCTTTTGTCTTTTTGGTAGTTGAGTATTTAATAATTATAAATAATTACATAAACAATAAATATGTACGTCCGACAACCATATAACCTGGGGAAGTATTTAATTATTATAAATAATATCATATCAACAATAAATGTGTACACCTGATAACCACATAATCCGGGGGAGTATTTAATAATTATGAACAATTACTTGAACATTTATTATAATACGTCCAGCAACTACATAGTCCAGGGAAGTATTTAATTATTTAAAAAAATTATATAAACAATAACTACGTATGCCCGACAACCACATTACCCGGGAGAGTATTTAACCTTTATACCGCCGGCATTTTTACCTTGAAAATGAATATTTTTAAAAGGTAACATTTATTTATATAAATAATATAATTGTTATTAAGGAGTTTTCAAGGTCACGAGTGGCTCATCTATGAGCCAGGCCGGCAATCTAAAGATTAATAATTATAAACAATTACTTGCATGAACATTTAATATAATACGTCCAGCAACTACATAGCGCAGGAAACTATTTAATTATTATAAATAATTATATAAACAATAAATGCGTACGCCACATTACTTGGGCTAGTATTTAATAATTATAAACTGTAACTTAAAGAATTATAACGTACTAATTAGAAATACATAGCGAAGGGAAAATATTTATTAATTATAAATAATTTCTCAAACAATTAAAATGTACAGCTCAAAACCACATAACTGGGGTAAAAGTATTAATTAATTATAAACAATTACTTGAACAATTTGAACGTACTCCAGGCTATCTTGTAACTTACTGGACAGTATTAAGTAATTTTTATCAAATACTATAAGATTTAATGCACACCTGACAATTATTTAATTAATTACTTAATATTAATGAATACTTTCACCTAATTATGTCATTCTGCATGTATGATTTAATTGTTTAATTAATTATTTATAATTATTATAATTATATCGCATGTGACTCTCTTGGTTATATTTGGAATGCATTAAGTTCAATTTATTTAGTACAGAAAGATCTTTTAACGTATTGATCTTTTTCAAGCCGAAATTTCTTTCAAAGTGAGAGTGATTACCATCGGTTAGTCAAGCCTCTTATTTGCAATCTAGCCTCTTCGTAAATTTTTTAATTTATAATTCAAGATTACTCAAAATCTATGAACCGGAGTTTAAAATTAATCAGGTCTTGTAGGCTTAGAATTTCGCACTCCATTGGATGATACGCGCTGTGACACATATTTTAGGAACACCACGTATATTTTTGAAAATCCACATTAAATTTTAAGTGAAAATCGAGAAACAAAATCTGTTGGAATGAAGTTTCAGCCTTAATTCATAATATTTGATGATCAAATAAACCACTTGGAGATTTTCCGAACAACTTTTCCAAGGTAGAGATGTCTAAAATGACCAGGTTGTAAAATTTTAGGAACTCTGAAGATCGCCTTATACAAATTTAAGTTATTAAAGAACATACTTTAAAATCTTTATTCATTGATTTATACTTTAAAATCTTAAATCGAGTTACTTTATTTAAGGCGTTCCACACGATTAACGTTCCTTTGTGCAAGGACCTCATCTGTTAGAAATGTTGATGGTTAAAAAAGATTTCTACATAGATTTCTATATAGATAACCATATAATTTTCCATAACGATACCAAGATGGATTTCAGATAATTTCTACAAGGATTTCTACACAGATTCCAAAAATGTCAGCGTAGATTTTCAAATGGATTTTCATATCTACGTAGATATCTATACAGATTTCTAAATAGAAATCTACATACATTTCTATATTGATTTCTACATAGATATCCATATAGATTTCCATAACGATACCAAGATGGATTTCAGATAGATTTCTATACAGATTCCAAAAGTGTCAGCGAAGATTTTCAAATGGATTTTCATATGTACGTAGATATCTATACAGATTTTTACATGGAAATCTACACGGCGAATCGGGACAGATTTCCCTTTTTTTTTGCATTTTTTTCCCATTTCCAATTTTTTACGACGATTTCTATATGAATTCCATATGGATTTTTAATAGGGTTATTTTGTGCGTATTCTTTTTTTATTGTGTATATTAACATCTAAGATCGATCATGCATAGATTTATTAACTTTTATGGAATCTCAACATTTAGGTGGGTTTTCAAAGTAAATTACATTTTATATTAATATTTGCGAACAGCTTTTATTTAATAACAGTATCAAGTTTTTGAGATAAGTACGATATGACAATACCAAATTATACAGGAATATAGATATTCTTTGGTTTCATTTGCTCGCTTACAAACAATAGTAATAATAAAAAAATTAGTAATACAGTGAGTTTGGTATAGAACAAATAAATTTAGTATCGAATACCTCTATAAATACGCAAATGCTTTTTATTAATTTTGTTGGTATAGTTATCACTTCCTCTGCTATAAATTCTATAACTTTCAGTTTCTTGTAACTGCGTCTAAAACAATCGTTAACTGATACAGATTTGCATAATGTAAATTCTTGATTCGTTTCGTTATCTATAATAAAACCAAGAATTTCCATGTATCTACCATCATCAAGAACTATAACGGAATTATTTGATCTGCTATTAAGCCGTACAGAAACAGAAAAGAGACATTCATCTTTTACCATTCTGTAATAAAGCCTCGTTGATGTTGATAAATTTAAAGCATCAATAATATTATCATTAAGGAAAGGATTTCCTTTGCCTAAGTACGTAATTTCTGATATTTTATTAATAGTTTTCAGTTTACGTGTAAGAATATCATTGCAGAAAAGTTTTATTGTGTTACAAATTTTAGGGTAAGTATAATTTTTTAATACATTTATGCTGTGATTTATATTCGTGAATCGAATAATTTGATGGGTAACGCCTCGAGCACACTTAATTGCTTTCAGTAAATTGTAATTACCTGATTCGAACGGGTAGGTCGAATGTGCCCATAAAGGCCCCCAATTTAAAACACTTTCTGCTAGGTGGGTTAGTTGGTGGACGTTAAAATTCATCGCTTTAACACCGAAGTAAGTCTCCGTTTTCACAACGAACTCAAGCAAAAGAGCATCAGCATAATCCAACTCATTAATTTGAATGGTACTTCGTAGCAGTATGTGCAAACTTTCGACAAAAAGAAGCCAATGCTTCAAAAGTTTTTTGCTCATGTTTGTTTGTAAAAAGATTGGAACACTGTAGTATAAGACGAAGTTTTCCCATTCGCGACTCTTCCAATCATTTCTTACACTTAATGGTCGAGTTAAGCGTGATATTAAATGCGGAACTTTTATACCAAGCATTGCGGTATCGATTCTTTGTATTTCATTTTCATTTAAATGCAGAATATCTAAGTAACATTCTGTCATAAAACTTGCAACACCTGCCAGACAACAATGGAGGTAGTCCGGAACGAAACCACTTACAATATCAAAGAATTCTAAATTTATTAAAGGTGAAGGATATTTAATACCGTTTATAGGATTTTCAGGAGTTGCCTTAAACATGTCAGCGATCATACTTTCTTTTTTTCTACTTTCGGGAGCATTTTCTAATAAAGGATATTTCATACTACCATAGCTGTACTGACCAGGATGAAGGCACCAATTGCACCCAAAGTTTCCGTTATATTGTTTTATACCTTGAATCGGAGCCCGCGCCACTGAATCAACACAACAGACGAGTGTATATAATTTAATTTGTCTAACTTCACCTTTTATACTGCAAGTTACACCTTCATCAGATAATTTATTTAACACTTCAACTAATGGATCTAGAAATGCAACCATTTCAGGCTTCTTTTTGTGGAACCACAGCCCGCAGGTTATTAATTGGTTCATTCGTAATTGAGGAGGCAGCTCGTTTAAAATTAAGTAAATTGGCCATATTGAATATTGGGAGCACTTAAACTTCGGAGCTCCATCCGTATTTAATATGGCGCTTGCATAATTACCCTTAGCTTCTTCTGATAAAGATGCCACGAATTTTTTATACAGTTTACCATCATATATGTCGGATAAAATATTGTGTTGGCTTTGTCTTTCCCTTACAACATAATCATAGTAAACCTCATTACTCTTTAAAATATCAGATATTTGTACAGACGGATCTATTATCACAAAGTAACTTGTATTAGACGGATTTGATAGGTCTAATAAAACACCACAAACTTGACAGCTTTTAACTGATGTATCTATTTCTCCAAATTTTCCTAGATATACGGAACAGTTGTGGCAAACGGCATGAAATTGAACATTACTTTGTGGATTCAGTAATTGATCTATTGAGTATCGAGAGTCCTCTAATATAGGCTCAGCAAATATAGAATTAATAAGTTTGAAAAGGTTTGTCATGGCAGTTACTGATAAACAGTTAGTAATGGAAAACATTAATATCATAAGAAGTAATTCTACAACACTTTTATCTACGGGAATTTTGATAGGATCAAAAGCACCTGGGCGTTCTATGAATTCCTTTAGATTTTTAGGTCTTTTCGATGATGGTAAATTTGCATTTACCTCTTCATGAGTATCTAATAGAATTTCTCGTAAATAATTGTTAATATCCTCGATATTTTCTTCGGGGTCCATATGTAATATCTAAAAAGAATATTACTATTTTAAAATCGATTAAAATGATTGATTGTATATTATTGTTGTGATAAATTAAAATTTTAAAAATGAATAATTACTAATTATTTATAAATTGTGTTATTATAATTATTTAACTTTTCTTATAATTTATTAAAACTCGTTAAGAATATAGAAAATTGATTTTTTAGGGACTTCTGCCTTTTTATTTTCTTTTTTTAAAGTTAGAAATTTATTCAAATTCGTACTTTAATCAAATTTTTCTAGCTAATGTTTTGTATTTGTAGTTTTAAGGGCTTGTTTGAACCAACAGTCGTAGTTAATTTAAAAATAGAAGAAAAGAGCGCGATAAAGCGACGCCATTAATTCTTGTCATTCGGTTTTCCGACAAACTGTTTCCCACGTCCTCAGTCCCTCACCCGAGGAATATACAGCTACTTAAAGGGCAAGAAGAAAAGAGGTGAGAAAAACGAATTTTCGTTAGCTAATCCTTTTTCCCCCTATGCCCCCATTTACACTGTGATTTAAGAATCCGTATCAATAGTGGCATCAAAGTCTCAAAAAATAAGTTTTGTTTATATGAAACAGGTACGCTGCTTAGTCTAAATTCCCTAACTTTCGTGTCAGTTCAACGCGCAGTTCGGACCAAATTTGCTCCGTACTTAAAGAATCGAGAGAAATTCAACCATATCTATATTACGATTTTTGCCACTGCAACCAATAATTGGTCCTCAACGCGCACGCGTTCGCAGATGCGAAGAGTTCGAACTAGCCGACGTCATAGTATAGTTGCGTAGTCTAGACGCTAGCTTTGCTTCTGCCAGCTCGGTAGACGATCACCTCTCCATCCTAGCTATTGCGCGAAAGCGTAGACTAAAAAGAAGAACCGCATAACGCGAATTACGACGTCACAATATAATAACAGTTTATATGATTTTAGTAGGAACGCGAAGCGATTTTCAATATCAACTTATGTACTAAGATAGTATAGCCGTATTCCATACTACAATCGCAATAAATTTTTCAGAGTTATTTTTGAAATAATATGTACTGATATGCCAAGTTTCATCAAAATTTGAACCATAAATCTAATCGACAGAACTACCTTAATGACTGTTTTTCCTTTCAAATTCATAACAATTTTTTTATAAATTATAGAAATTATATTTATTTAAAAACAGAAATAGATTGAAATAAAGTTATTAATTGACTAAAAGTAGGTTTCATTAAGCAAAATTTGGTTATACAAAAACGTACAGTTTTATGAACAAATGTTGAGGAAAGGCGAAAGCTAATACAAATTTATAAATATTTTCAGGTTTTTTAGTCATACACCATACTTAGTAAATTATAAATGAATTTACTTACTTCCGCGTCGATATTTTCATTGTTCTGCCTTTGAATATTTTCTGCATCAAAGGGGATGTGTTCAACATTAATATCACATATGCCAACTGAATTGTCAATTTGCATCTAAATCAAACAGTGAAATGCATGACATTCATTATGATTTTTTTAAATACTATGTGAAAAATTCGATTAGTAAAAAGAGAAGTCCTTATCGCGATCTTTGTAAACAATTTCTGAATTTTGTCATTCTCCATGGTCACATACTTTTATTTATAAATATAAAAAATTTCATATTTGCAAGGAATAAATAGAATTAAATACGGACACGTAATTTGCCCAAAAATTTTAGTAAATAAAAAAACTGATAAGGGTTTCTCTTCCAGAGTCGAAACATCGGCTAACAATTAAAATATATAAAAAAATTTGTCTCGTTATGATCATTTCACCTAATTGTAGTAATTCAGTTTGCCGTGCCTCTTCCGCGTGTACGAAATATTCTATTCACACACACTTAACAGGAACGATAAATTGAATTTCGCAAAATATACTTTTATTAAAGATTACCTGTTCGTTCTCTGTAGATTCTGCAATGTTACTTTTAAATCGATTCAAAGTGGTTCTACTAATGTTATCATCACCGCCTTGAAGATATTTTTTGTAATGACTCATTTTACTTTAATGACCTGCTGTGAACAATTTTTGCTTTTTATTCTCTTAATATTTTCCTCTCAATCAGGCTCTTTTATCGCAAATATAGTAATACTTTCTTTGATATTTCATAAATAAATACGATCTAATTCAATTAGTTTTTCCATTATAGATGTTTAAAACGGTATACATTTTTTGGTACTATAATTTCTGCCATATTTCTAATTTCTTTATTAATATAGCAAAATCCAAACGCGCTTCAAGCGTACTATATATTTCTTTAAAGTTATGAATGCAAGTTTTATTTATAATTTAGTTTTAATTATTTTAAATGATAAAATTACGAGATAGTTTTTATAAAATAAAGAAACGAAATTTTTTAATTCTATTTTAACTTAATTATTTAGTTTTAAATAGCTGAGTATAAAAATTCAATTAAAAAATTCAAACTTACCAAGAGAATATCACTTGTTTGGGTCATGGATTTTGTTCGAACTTTGGGTTCGAACTTTCGCGTGCGTTCGACCTAATGCTCGATTTTTCAAAAGATATGAGCTCGTTTAGCTAAAAGCTAAGAAAAGTCGATTTTTGTTCAATCACATATAACTTTTCAACCGTTAATTGTGGAGTATTTAAACTCCCGGCATTTAAAAGATGAGATTGCGAGAGAAAGGTGTAAAATGCGGATTATTTCATTCAATAAAACTCTTTAAATGCGTGCTCCCTGAGCATTAATGCGTACTCCCGATAACCACCTAACCCGAAGGAATATTTAATTATTAAAAACAATTCTTGAAAAAATAAATATACACGCCCAACAACCACATAGCCCGAGAAAGACCTTAAATTTTATAAATAATTCGTTATACACTAAATTCGTCCGCCCAACAACCACATAACCCACAGGAGTATTAAAACAATAAAAATACAAATTCTTGACACAATAAATATGCAAGCCCGACAACCGTATAAGCTGGGGGAGTGTTTAAAGATTATAGATAATTCTTTTGACAATTACTATGCAAGCCCGACAATCACATAGCTCGGTGGAGAATTTAATTATTAGAAACAATTCTTTCAACAATACGTATGTGCGCCCGACAACCACATAACCCGGGGGAGTATTTAAAGATTATAGATAATTATTTAAACAATTATTATGTAAGCCCGACATCCACATAGGCCGGAAGAAGATTTAAATTTTATAAATAATTCTTTAAATCAAGTAAAGTAAAATCGTAAATACTGAAAAATTGCGTGTATAACCTCAAAAACAACTATGAAATAGTTCGCGCAAAGCGCGTTGATCTAGCTAAAAGATCCACTTAAATGTACGTGGAGTCCACGTGGAATTCATCCGGATCCAGCCAGATCCTCCAGTTAGCAAATCCAGCTAGATTTCCCAGCTGGATATATCTATTCCAGCATGCATGACCACATCATTTATCAGGTTACTGCGCTTAAACGTCTGTTTCAGGTTCATGGTACTCAGGATAACTTATTACTTGTAGCTCAGATAATTTTTTTTAAAATTCTTACTTATGAAATGATTCATTTTTATTATCATTCTCATAATCACCATTTTGTATTTTTATATAGATTGCATACAATTAATATTTAAATACAGTATATACTTTAAATTATATGCCAAAAATAAAACTGAGTTTGTAATACATTCGCAAGTATATATTTTTACCTACATTTTATTTGTCGTTCTTAAAGGAGAAAAATTTTTAAGTTGAGTACCCCCCAAATAAAGTTTTTAAAATAATCAAATAAAGTATTGTAAAAATTGGCTGGTAAAATATTGTGAAAATTTAAAAATACAATTGTAATACTCAGTGGCTGTAGTAAAGCTGTTGGTATTACGTGAATGTATTTTACAAAATTAATGTTTATAAATCCTTTTATAATCAATTTTAACATTACAAATTTAAATATTTATGTGCATTTTTTTATTTTTATTTTTATTTAATGTAAATGCTACCAAGAATATTTGTTTCTTATAAAATTTATAAAATTAAGTTTATTAAACATTTTTGCCACATAATCATTTTCAATTAAGTATTAAAATAAATTTTATTGCAAATAAGAAAATGAATCTAAAATCTCTAAAATTAATATTCGAATCTCATTATTATGTAAACTTTTTTAGGTATGAACTCTTTATATACAAATGAATTTAATTAAGAAATTATGAAAGTTAATGCATTGAAATTTAGAGGAACGTGTTTTAATTTATCAATTACATTCAGTTTATTATGTTTTATGATTTAAGTTATAATGTTATTTATAATTTAAAGCTAACGTAACATTTAAAAATAGAATGCTCTAATAATTCTTGAAGAAAAATTCACTCTTTTTTAGCTAATAATCATTTAAAAAAATAAATATTTATATTTCATACAGTATGTTCAAAAGTTGTATGCTATTAAAATTTTTAATTTCTTTTTAAACACAATAGGTACTAATCTAAAATTATTTCAGACAGGATATATTCTATATTTTATTAATAAAGAAATTATTAGAAATATGGCTTGAAATTTAAAGTACTATGTCAGTTATAACTAATAAATTGAAGCTTACAACTTTTAATTTGTGATTAATAAGCATGCATATAAACGTTTTAGAAGTAAAGCAATACTATAAAGTAATAATAATACAAATATCAAAGGCGATATTAAGAGCATTTGTAAATTAAAGTAACTTTCTTTAAAAAAAATTAATATAATAGTAATTATAACCTTGATAAGCTGAATAAATTCTAGGTAAATTAGCTTCTCAACTCCACACACAGCAAAAAAATTGAATAAAAGTGCAGCAAACGCAGGAGTGTTGCACACACTACAAACTATAACCGCTATAAATACTAAAATCTTATAACACTGTTTAAAAAATTTATTAATAAAAATATTAAATATTTGTATTTTATTAAATATATTATTATATTATAAATAAAAAATGCAAATAACGGCCTTCTTTAAGTTTTAAGAGTATAAATATCAACTGTCTGTAAAGAAACTGTAAAAGGGAGACTATGATTTTAGCATACAGTATAGTATATAGTATTGAGTATTGATATTTTAATAGAGTTTTAGATCCAACTTCAGAGCGTTACCTAACAATTTCTTGGCTTCTCCGCGTAGAGCCAACTTCGTACTGATTTCTAGAGGAAACTTCAGAGCGTTATCGAAGATTTCAGCTATTCACATTCAAATTCTAATTGAGTTTTCTACTAAATAAAATACCAATAACGGTCTTCTTAAAATCCCAGGCAGGGAATGAACTGGAGAGGAGCGGCCAATGAGGTAGATGATCGGATTCTTATTGCCTACTGTTTCGCAATAGTAACACCGGAACGGCGGAATCAGGTTTGATCCGCAGTGGTCAACAAAATGGTTCTTGTTCGATAAATTTTGTATATATATATATATATATATATATATTCACTGCGTACGCATTCATATTGTTGCTCTCAATGTTGTTCGTTTATAATCGAGTTTCCTATCTCTTCAAACCTATCGTTCCTAGACCTAAAGGTGGTTAATATATTTCTTATATCTACCTCGAGATTCCCATCTATCTGTGGCTTGCTGATTATGGTCTAAAAATATAAGTGCGAGATTTCTGATTCTGATATATTAAAGGATATATTTTTTGGCAAAAATACAATTAGTTATTTTCAATTCAAAAATTGTAAGTATTACATTATTATTTTTTTAGAATAATATTTTTTAAACCTGGTTTTTATAAAACACATTTATTTCAGTAATTGCAGATGATCAATTAACACTATGGCCACACCAAAGGTTGCATGTGTTCGCTTTATTGATGAAAAAAACAAAGATTTTTATAGAGTACTGAATCTTATAAAGTATGAAAAGTATGACGAAAAATCTATAAAGCCTGCACACGAAAAAGATTTTGATCCAAGGCATTTATACTACGTATATTGGTGTGATTGTGACAATGCTGGTCAATGCAATGGTATAGAACCATGTAATGATTTTAATGATGAAGATTCTGACAAATATTATAAAGCATACATAGCTTGTCTTGCAGGTACATTTAACTTATTTTAAATTTATTAAATCTAAAAGATAAGGATCGGATCAAACAAGTTCCATAAGTATTATAAAATCATAAAAGATAAATTTCTTTTAAGACTATTGTTTTTAAATATTTTCTAAATGTTTATTTCTGAAGGATACATTTACAAAGTTTCCTTCACATTATCGGTAAAAAAAACTAAATAAATTATAAATTTTGTACATTATTTTTATTTACTCTCATTTTACATTAGATACAAAAATTTTAAACTTGGCTCCTTCGATAATTAATATATATTTTTTGTTTAATTATATTTTTTGATAAGAAATTTTAAAGGTTTATCAAATTAATAATGAAATATGAAACTCGCTTTATTTTAAAATGTTATTACATTCAGAAATGCTCATTAAAAAAACAAAAATAATGACAGGTTACTAAAACAAATAACTCTTATTTATCTGAAGGATTTTAAACAATTCTTTTAATAAATCATTAATAAAAAAATTTAAGAAAAATAAGTATACGTTAAAAAAATTTTGAATTTTTATGTAGTAATATTTTTTAATACATAATTACAATATTACAATAAATATAAAAATTAAAAACAAAATAAAATAGTAATAGTCTAGAAGTGTAAATGTCATTCACATTTTTTATGGAAAAAGTAAGACTCCATTTATGTTAGAATCTAATATAATGATGAACTTTTTTAAAATTCAAATTAATTATTTCTGGATTGCAAAGTATATTCAAGAAAATGTAATTGAAAACAATAATAAATTTATAAATGTTTGAAGTATTTTTTTTGATAGTTTAGCATAATTATAAATAGCGGCTTTCATATTGCTTGAAGATTTAATCATATAGGTACAATGTGTTTTACAACACTTACTAAATAATTATGAAAAGTAATGTCACAAAATTATGCGATATTATCAATGATTTTATTTTAATAAGTACAGGTAAGTACAGAAACTGCGGCCAATGAATAAATAATGAATTTCATGTATATATTGATTCCATGTGAAAGGGTTTAGGCTTGACGATGACTTTAATTTAAATTTTATTAAAACTATGAAGAATATTTGAGTGTGAATTAAAATTTTACTACAATAAATTACTAAGTGAGTATAGAAAATAATTTCCATGTCAGTTTCATTACATTAGCGTTTACATTTCTTAATAAACTAGAATAATATTATTTTCTAATTTCTAATTTCCCTGATAACAATATTGCTGATACTGATCGATACTAAATGAATGGCAATTCATTTGGCTAATTTTTAACATTTAAAATGCATGTTAACAATTATTAATGTTATACACTAAATAATAAGAAATACAAATATTTTCATAAATATTTATTATATATATTGCAAAACATACTTTAAAATTTTGTTTACTCATTATAATTTATTTATTTGCTATAATATGTTTTAAAATATTCGTTAGTAGTCTATTTTTTGTTTCAGACTATTTATAATAATTAATATTTATTTAAATGAAAATTTATGCCGATTTCATCTGAAAATCATTTATTGAAAATTCTTAAAAATCCGTTTAACTTTCGGGGCAGTAAATATCATTTTACTTAATATTTATATAAAATTTTTCTACAATGTTTCCCTCAAAAATAAATAATATAGATATTTAATAGAAATATTTCATTTTCACGTAGCAGTATTTAATCGAAAAATCCCTAGTTTCCCAACTTTTTATCTTCTCTTTGCCGATTCTTTTTGCCTCTTGTATTTAGTGAAACTAGATCAATATTTTTTTATGCGAAAGTATTCATCCATAATGTACGTAGCTTATTTACACTCTTTTCTCATATTTGATAGTTCACTTAACTAGTTTACCCTTCCTCTGATCAGTCTGTGATTTATATTTAATTTCTGAGGTTATCTTGTAAATCTTTTAAAATAATTTCTTTCTGTAAGTGGCTTATCATACTTGCCTTCGGAGCACTACCGCGCTCCTTGATCTGACTACGTTTTTGTCTTTTAATGAATGGTAGCGGTGCTTATAAATCTATAAACACAAATGTAATTATTTACCATAGGTTTACATTAATAAAGGAAGTTAACCTGATTATTTGAAATGAAACTTCAGTTTAGCAATTTGTTAAATTGAATTTTTGTTTAGGCTTAAAAAATGGGCCCACCTGAATGTTCTTTTTCTTTTTCTTTCATTTTTCTACCATTGTTTAAATGATGTGTACTTCCCTGATATTTTCAAGTTTACTGTCACTTTAGTGTCCGAACCTATTGATCTTTACTTTCTCGTTTACATCCCTTAACTCTGTCACCTGCTCTTAACTTATTCTACTCTTGTCGGTGTTCATTTCTCCTCGCGAGTCTGTATTTTAATTCGTTGGAATGCAGCAAAATGATTTTTCACAATTACATAAAGTTGCTAAAAGTAAAGTAAATTACATCTGAATTTTTATCGTGATGTTATGTTATGCTATTAAAACATAAAATATATGTCATAGTCAATACTTGAGCTTAAAATAATTACAATTAGTTGTCTAAAAATGTCATTGCACTCCAAAGATGCAAAGTTCATGCCCAGTTGTTTAGTTCCTTTTGTATTATTTTCTGCTCCTGTTCTTTCTTCCATTTTCCTTATCCGTACTTGTTTAATCTTTTTTCTCTCCTTACTTACTCTGAAGATTGAAGAGTATTTTAATACTGACCATACTAGAGTTTACTATGAATAAATAATTGATTTGAAAAAAATGTTACTCAAATATAGCCTGAGCAAACTGGTCTTTGAATGGATCCCAAAATAGTACCTTTTTAAAAATATAAGTCTACAATCTCATAAATTGTGAGGATCGATTTTTTTGTAAATCTTGATGACAACCTCCCCTTAATTTATTTTATTTCATATCGAATTGTCTCAGCACGCCAAGGTTCGAGAAATAAAATATTGGGAGATAGTGATTTTGTTCAGAGCTAAAAAAAATGGTTACAAAAGAGAATTTTAAATAAATGTAACAATTATGAATTCACTTTTACAATTAGAATCTATATTGTCTTAATATAAATAAATTAGAAGACAGTTCTTCCGTCTTTCCTTCCTTGTCGCTTCGTTTGGAATCGATCTGTAACATAATGATCTATTCGCCACTTAGATTTCATTTCGTTATATTTACTACGCGAGAAAATGGTCGTACGACTCGCTCATCACTAAACACGTGAAGGCTAAATCCCTTTTCGAAAATGAAGCCCTTGTTCAGCACACAAGACCTTCATATGTGAGTACGTCGAGAGACTAGCAAGATTCGCTCAACACGCAAATCCTCCTTTAGCTCTCATCCAGCTCACAAGTCAGGCGTGCTACTTGCTGTGTGCAACGCGGCACGACTAGGTCGTGTAATTAGTGTCGATAGCGTATCGCAATACTTTACAGACTAGTTAAAATTTTGAATCAACTTTTAATACCAAATACAATGTTTATACTCTGCGCAATTATTTTCTTTAATTAAAATTAAACTCTAGTGCATTATGACGACATATATCGTCATAGAATGTACGTGTTTCCCGTATATAATATAGCTATAATTATGTTTCAGAATCAGAAAGTATGTGCAAGGAAGCAATGAATACTAAATCATCGCGGATTATCTTTGATAAACGATTATATTCATCTGATTCTGATGATTCTATTGCTTCTAAAAGTAGTCAATCTGAACGTGTAAGTGTCTTTAAATTACTAGAATTTTTGACGTCATTACAATAAATTACAAGAACAATAAAAATTTTCTCAAACCACAATCACTCTTTATTTTTTTTTACTTCTTTCTTACACTCTAACGCAATTGATCTCACTGAAAGGAGATCCAGTCGAGAGGTGAGCGCAGGAATTCGCCGAAATTTAGCCGCTCGCGTCACACCATTTTTGTCTCCCGACGCGCTTTTCACTCAATCACACTCGTGCACTTCATTCGAAGAAAATTAGCTACAAGTCGTCGAATTTACGCTTTCGTTACCCGTCCAATGATCTCCGCAAAGCCGCAAAAATCTTATTGCTCAATTCTCTCCAAAGCAGGCTCGGTCGCGAGAACAAGGTAAAATTACACGCTAGGCATACCAGGTCGCTCTTTGTCGATCGTACAGGTCTGCTGCCCCCCCCCCTGCTCTCTATCTCTCTCACTCTTCCTCCCCGTCATTCACTTTATCCACGGCAGGGTTGCTACTGCTTCATCGACGTCACCAGGGGTAGCTGGCTCCTGAGCTCCTGGTATTTCTCGTCGTCAGGCTGACCAGCTCCTGAATTCTGAATGTCCCTTCGCCATCCTGCGCTCTCTCTCTCTCTCTCTCTCCTTCTCTATCTCTATCTCTCGTTCTCTCACTTGCCCCGAACATCATAAATTTCAGAGCGATTAGACGTCTTTCTCGAAGTTTCGCTTGTTTCACTCTGATCTCCACACTAATCTCTCCACACCACTCTCCAACATACCTCTCAGGCACGCTCTTCACTCCAACACCTAAGGTCATGACTCTCGCACCTTCTTATTTATTTCCGTTTTAATAATAAATATTGATAAATATTGATACATAATAGTCGCTGAATCCCTAACGCGGGTTTCAAAATCGCACCGGTTCACATTGTCGGCCGACACGCGGTTGCACGCACTTGCTGTCACTATCTCTCGCTCGCTTCTCCACTCGGTTGCTTCTTTTTTTTTTTTTTTAATCTTATTTAACGTCGCTCTACATATTTATGCTGCCAGGGCTTAACAGCGACGGGGGTCGACGGTGTGTTTGTAAACAAAGCACATATGTTTTACCACAGTGGTGCTTGTTTCGATCGGAAGAGACTAGGGCCTTTGAGTTCGCAGTACGAATCAATTCCCTTCGCTCTTACCGATCGAGCCACGGAAGACCCCACCGAGCGAGGCTCACGAGCGAGACCCGCAACAGCCAGCCTTATTAGTACTCATGCACTCAGCGCA
>UCOM01003682.1:0-16238 GCA_900474385.1 Ormyrus pomaceus | reverse complement strand
GCCGCCACCACGGCAGCCTTGTCCGCGGACCTCCGAATTTGTTCCCAGAAGGTGAGCTTCGTATCTAGCATCACCCCCAGGTACTTCACGGCTGCTTTGGTCTCGACCGACACCTCACCGATGGTTAGCGGCTGCACTCTGGGTATGCGCTTCTTCGTGAGAATAATAATAATAATATAATAATAATAATAATACAATAATAGTAATAATAATAAACGCGCGGTGGGGCGCGGCAAAAAAATGCGAACAAACCTCAGTCTTGGGCAAGGAAAAACAGAATCGGCGCGCCGCCGAGAGCTTCTCCCTCCTCCCCTTTGGCGGCGAGTTTCGCGGGCGCGATAAAAATTCCTTCGGTCGCGCGCGCAAAACTCGCGACCATCGGGGAGGGCGGAAGAGGAGGCCGCGCGTGCGCGCGCGTCGGCATCGTATAATAAGTACGCGCGAGTAAAAATGACGAGGTCGGTACGAGATGTTTGGAAATTACGGACGTTAAACTCTTTTTCTCCTCGTGCGAGCGCGAGCGCGCGCGCGCGCGCGTTTTGATTGTACGTTCCTTATCTGGTGCAAACACCTTGTAACGACGGTAATAGGGACGATAAACCTAGACAACTTTGGCATTTCTTATCTCCCGAGTCTCCGCCGCCGGCGCTCCCCGCTCTCTCCCTCCTCCTTCGCTCTCTTTCTCTTTCTTCCGGCTCCCAAAGAAATGTACAACAATTAAACGCGGAAACGAGATGCGGGTTATAACGCCTGCGGCGGAGGCTCGGGGCGCTTTAAGTACTTCTTTTTTTTTCTCGAATGGATTTTCAATCACAAGTGTTGTAGTGCAATGAATTTGGCCGACGGCGAATCCGCACCAACAGAATCAAAGTTCATAAAGACAAAAGACAGACAGTAGACGATTAGCAATAATAGTTAATAGCAGTTAATAATAAAAATAATTATCATACAATGTACAGAGGAATACGTTCTAGCGGCTTAAAAACTAGAGCGTACAGATCGCCTACGTTTGGCGCCTTACTCGTTAGTAATGGAAAAGGGGGACAGAGCAATCGAGCGTTGTCGATCTTGACCGCGCGTATATATGTACAGACCGGCTTGAGAGCTCGCCTCGGCAAAAGGGACATTAAGAGAGGATTGGGAAGAGGAGGAAGAGGAGGTGGAGGAAGTAGTGGAAGAAGAAGAGGAAGGAGTGGAGCACGAAAATCGTCGGAGGAAGGGAAGAGACGGAGAGAGAGCAAGTAGTCGCGCGATCGATCGCGGCGCGCCGCTCTTTCTCCGTTTCTCCTCTCCGAGGGCCAATGTACAAAAAGTTTCCGCGCCTGCCTCCACTGCTACATATATATATTATCGTTTACAATATACATATATATATATATATTATTAAATAAATAATCTTCAATGCAATAATAAAGTTACCGTGCCGCGTTTTCTATGTATATATTTATATCGTTTCTCTCACTCACACTCTCGCTCTCTCCCATATATATAATATTTATATTTATTCATCTATATATTCATCTGTCTCGACTATGTATATAATAATATTTCGACTTTCGTGGCTCGTATTTGCATATTTATATAATTCACTGGTAACCATCGGTTAACTGGCCTGGAGATCTCCCGCGTTAAAAAATTAACTTTGCCCGAGGCTTTTGACCAAATCAAAGTTCGCCCGACTTTAAACCGAACTTGACCGAGACTTTGGCTTTAGTAAACGTTTGGCAAAACTCGACGCGTAAACGAGCACTCGACGAGAACTATATCGATTGAAAAATCAGCAGAATTTTCGAAACCCGACTTTCGGCAGAAACATTTCGAATAAAAAAAAAAAAAAAGTGAAAAGAGTCGAACGAAACGGTTTACTAAGGCAAAAGCCCGCCAAGCTAGAGGAACCACGGGGCAAAGAGAGAGGTTTCAACGCGGGCTCAGTACACCGGATAGGGCGGCCTGTGTGGCCAGAGCGGCGGCGGGATGGGCAGCGAGCCCGTCCACGATCAGGTATCCTTGGCGCTGACGGACGAGTCCTCGTCCTGGCTGCTCGGATAGGGTATGCCGGCCATCTTCGGGCCCTGCTGCACGACCACCACGCACTTGCGCATGTGCTTCTCGAGGGTGCTCGGCACCGAGAACGGCATCTCGCAGAAGCGGCACTTGTACGTGTCCTTGCCGTGCCTGCCGTGCGTCTTCATGTGCCTGGTGAGCTTCGAGCTCTGGGCGCAGGCGTACGAGCAGAGCTCGCACTTGTAGGGCTTCTCGCCGGTGTGCGAGCGCCGGTGGACCGTCAGGTTCGAGCAGTTCTTGAAGACCTTACCGCAGTACTCGCAGGTGTCGTTGCGCGTGCTGCGCTCCTTCTTGAGCAGGGGACTCTGGAGGCCCGGGTGGGCCAGGCTGGACGTCGCGGCTTTGCTGGCCTTGCGGAAGTCGTTGTTCTCCAGGTAGTGGGGGCTGGTCAGCCACAGCCCGCCAAAGTCTGGTCCGCCGGCCCTGGGAAAACCCTGCCCGGAAAATATGTTGGCCGCCGTCGTCGAGTTGAAGTTCGTCGGGGAGAGGGTGCTGTCCTTCTCCTTGTTGTTGTTGAGCGAGTTGGTGAGGCTGGCCTGGGTCTCGGCCTTGATGTAGCCGGCGTGGTGGTTCTCCTCGAGGGCTTGGCGGTAGGCCTCCGTGTACTGGGCGATGTTGTCGAAGCCGAACTTCTTCATGAGGTCGTGGACCATGCTGGGCTTGGCGTCGACCCTGGCGGCGGAGGTGACGCTGTTGCCGTCCTCGTTCATCTGCGTCTGGGTGGTCGAGAGGTCCTCGGGCGTGTTCTCCTCGCCGTCGTCCCTGTCGCCCTTGCCCTCGTTCTCGGCCTCGTCGTCGAGGTCCATGTTCTCGTCGCAGCTGCTGTCGTCGTCGGGCACGGTCTCGACGCTGCCCTGGGGGCTCTGGGCGCTGAGGGCCTCCTGGTGCTCCTTGCGCACGTGCTTCCTAAGCTCGGCGAAGCTAGGGAGCTCCGCGTCGCAGAGGTCGCAGCGGGCGGCCGGTCCCTCGGGGCCCGTCGCCTCGGGCTTGTGGCTCTTGCGGTGGACGATGAGGTTCGACTGGAAGCGGAACTTCTTGTCGCAGAGGTCGCAGGCGTAGACCGGCTCCGTGGCGTCGATGGGCGTCGAGGCGACTGGCGGCGAGGTCTTGTCGCTGTCGGTCGAGTTGTTGTTGTTGTGGTGCTGGCCGAGGGGGCTCTGCGAGTAGCAGGGCGGCGAGTTCTCCTTCTGTGGGAGGCTGAGGTTGCCCGCGGCTGCGGCTGCGGCTGCGGCAGCGACGGCCGGACTGGGCACAGGTTCCGGGGCCACCGGGGCCGAGACGGGCGGGTGGCCGGAGCTGACCGAGGAGGAGTTGGGTGGAGGAGGAGCCGCGCCTAAGGACGGGTTAGCGAGGCTCCTTAGGCGCGCCGAGTAAAAATCCTGCAGGTTAGGGTCGAGGGGCGGCGGGTGGCCCTGGCCCGAGAGGCCGCGGCCGTGGCCCGAGAGCTCGGCGAGGTTCGCCAGGTTGCTGCGGACGAAGGGGTCGCCGAGGCTGAGGGCGTCGATGCCGCGCAGCGGGTCCGCCAGGCTCTGGAGGTTGCGCGTACTGGACTGGAGCTCCTGGAGGCCGCGGTAGCTGGTCAGCGGATTGAGGAGGATCTCGGGCCTGAAGAGGGGCGGGAAGGCGCGCTCCAGGTGCTGGGGGAAGCGGAGCATGGGCAGCGGCTCGCCGACCAGCGGCGCCGAGGAGGGGAGCTGCTGCTGCTGGCGACCGGGGCCGCCGCCGCCGCCGCCGCCGCTGCTGCAGGAGGAGGTGCCGCCCGAGGAGTTGGCCACGGACGAGCCGCCCGAGGACTTGCCGCTCAGGTTCAGCTGGTTCAGCGGGCTGAGGTGGTGCGTGTGCGTGGGCGTCGGGGTCGGCGGGCTCGGGGCCGGCGTGTTCGACGACGAGTTCGCCGAGGAGGAGCCCGTGCTGAAGAGCCGCGAGCCGTGCGCCGACTGCGCGTGCTGCAGCAGCTCCCAGGCCGAGGCCAGGCGACGGGAGCACTGCGTGCACTGCAGCCACTTTGGTTCTGCAACAGAAGAAGAGAAAGGGTTATTTGTTACCTGCTGAAAATCTAGTTTTTCAACTGCATTTCGAAATTGACCAAGACTATTTTCGGGAGAAATAAAAATGTAAGAAGTGCGTGCGCTGAAAATAATGGCAGATTATTATAAAAATTAGCAGACTCTCAAATGGCAATCATAAAGTCATTTCAGGCGGCTTGTATCCAGCGCACGGAGGCAAGAATAGCCGCCGGGGGATAGAAGCGCGCCTCGGCCGGCTCGTAAAAAGCTCGAAGGCGCGCATTATCGGTTTGAATCCCCTTAATTCCGAGGCGGCGCCGCCTCCTCCCGTCCATCTCTCTCTCTCTCTCTCCAGCGGCGCGCGATTGAATTCGGAATTCAAAGCGCGCTTAGCGGCGTCTGTGTCAAATTGCGCGTCGCGAGGGAGAAAAATAATATCCCCGACGACAGTTTGCGCGGGGTGCTGAAACTGACCCTTAACGACTTTTCCCGGGGCCGAGATCGCGCACGGGTTTTGAATTTCAATGTTTTTAATCCGGAATATCAGATTTTCAGCCATTTTTCACGCCGGCCCGATCATCCGCTCCGTGGGATTTTTATTAATTCGACCCTCGCTCGCCTGGACAGAGAGAGAGAGAGAGAGAGAGAGAAGAAAAGAGATCGCTCCCCCTTTTTTTTATACTTTTTAGCGACAGCGGGCGCCGATGCGACCTCGAAAACCCGCGCGGGAGACCGACTGGGGCCTTGCTCGACAATTTATGGCCCCGAGCTGCTCCGATTAGGACGAGCCGCGACGAATCCGCCAATGCTTTTAATCGGATTTCGATGAATCGATAGGGTCTGTGTAAGATCGAACTACTTTCGCCGCATCCAAATCTACGCTTTTTTCTTCTTTTTCACAAAAGTTCCTTCCTTGATGAACTTTCGAGTTAAAAGCTGTTTTCGCATAAAAGGGTTTGTTGCAAAATTGTATTTTCGCCAAAGTATAAGTAAGAGTAAACTGTGTGTTTAAACGCCGACGTGCACGTGGTTTGAAGCTCGCATGAACAGTTTGCAAAGAGAGGTATCTTGCGTCAGCGATATTCAGCGTATCTTTATCTTTACGCTAAATGGGAGACACAGTTTTTGTCCGAGCCGGAGTACAATAGAATGACGGCGCTACGGGTTTTTCCTCTCTTTCTCTCTCTCTCTCTCTTCCCTCCTTCCCGCTCCTTCGACTCTTTTTTTTTTGTCTTCGGAAGAGTTCCGCCCCGGAGAAAGTAAGCGGCGCTTTAAATGACCTGTTAAGACGAAAAACTTTTTCCGGCAAAGGTTTGTAAGCTCGTCGTCGAAAGATTGTAAAGTCCCGAAGTTTCTCGGCTCTTTTCTTGCGCACTTTCCTGTTTCGCGACCGAGAGACACGAGTAGTCCGGGGAGCCGGGGAGAGAGAGAGAGGAAGAAACAAAAGAGCCGAATAAAGCTCTTCTAATTAAACGGCTATCTTTGATTCCTGCACAGGCAACTTTACGGAGAAAGTAAAAACGGCCGGGTTTTATCGAACCCGCTGCCATGGTAATGAATGGACCTCGACTCTTTTATTTCCTCGGCATCGTTTGCCAACTGATTATCCGAAGTGACTCCGAATTTTCAAATCATTCCCGACTTGAATTCTTTGATTTTCGCTGGCAAAAGAGCCGCGGGGGGGCTGGGTGATACGAATTGCTCAAGAGTCGAAAGCGTCGTCCGTGTAGGAGGGAAGAGCAGGCCAGGAAATCCCATCGAATTTCGAGCGTGACGAGGCGACATATTGTTTCGCGCTCGGGGCGTCCGCGGATATATGGATGCCCGGGCCCGGCCTCTCTCCCCGGCGGCTCTTTCTTCCTCGGCCGGAAGTCGAAAATATTGCCGACTTCCGAGGCCGCTCTC
Organism: Ormyrus pomaceus; assembly: GCA_900474385.1. NCBI lineage: Eukaryota > Metazoa > Arthropoda > Insecta > Hymenoptera > Ormyridae > Ormyrus > Ormyrus pomaceus. The sequence continues at coordinate 10,263 of UCOM01003682.1, read as the reverse complement.
GGAAGAGCCGTCGACCCCCCGGGGGGGAGAGAGATAAGCAAGTGCTCCGGCATAATAAAGGTGTATCGATTCTCGAGGGCCTTTCATATGCAAAGCTCGCGGGTGGCCATCCGTTAGGATTATTTCTTCAGATTTCGCGCGCGCGCGCGAGATCATTTTTCTCGCTTCCTCCCGGCCCTTTTTTGCTCTCCGTCTCTCTCCCGCTGGTCGCCCGGCGAGGAAGGCGTCTATTTTCGCCGGCCTCTCCTTTAAAGCCGCAAAACTGATTTCCATAGATTTATGATAGTTCCTTGTGTGTATATTTCTATGAAATCCCTACAGGGGATAGGAGGCCTCTGTTATCGTAACTTTTTAATCTACTTCGGACAGATGTCGGTCGATAAAGCAGCTTGAGAGTGCATGCAGTGTGCGCGGCATCGAGCCTTGAGCGGAAAATATTGATCTCGTGTGTGGCGAGAGGGCAATTTGGCGGGTAGGAGCACAGTAGCAGTGACCAGAACCGTTTTTCCGCCGAAATTGCCCGTCGCGAAATCGACGACAGTTTTACCGGGCAAATCGCTCGGAAACGCGCCATTGTCTACGAGCCCAGGGCTGGTCATCCTGTGCGGATATACTCCGCTCTCTTCTCTCCCGTCTCGTCGTCCGCCTCGGCAACCCTTTCACGGCAGATTTCACGCGAACCACTCGAGATCTCGAGTGCGAGCCTCCTGAAAGCCGAGCCCCGGACCTCTTTCGGCTCTCGCTCTCTCACTCTGTGCGCCGAATCGTGAGATCGCCGGCGGTCGCGCTCAAATTGACAAAGGAAATCGCGACTCGAACCCCCGCAGTTTAGCGTGAATAAAATCCGAGGAAAGCGAGCGGGCAAGCGCGAGTTTTAAGCTTCGCGGAGTTTTTCGATCGCGCCATTAGTCATTAATATATACAGCGCGAGAGGAGCACCGAAGCGAAGTGGAAATGGAAAAGAAGGCTGGAACTATCGAATAATGAAAGCGCGATTCAGCGGCAATTTCCAGGCAGAGATTACAACAAACAGCATTTCGCAGCGGAGAGCCGCGCGCAGAGAGCGGAGAAAGGGGGCTTTATTTGCAGCAACACCAGCAACAAGTCTCGGGGCCGTAAGAATTTATCGGCGCTTGTAAAAGCGGCGGCGGCGGCGCTCGCGCGGGTCAAAGCTTAATATAAATTGGCGCGGAAGCCCCTCGTGAAAATAAAAGGCGGACTTGGCGATCGGCGCATAAACGACACGTAACGACAAAGGCCTTTATATCGGCGCGGCTGCTACAATATTAAAATATCGATTGCCCGATGTATGCGACGTATGCACTTTGTATACGAGCGGGGGAGCTGCGGCTGCAGTTGTCCGAGGGGTGGGCGTGCATTCATCTCTCCTGCCGACGCCGCCGCCGCCGAGCGCCGCTGCCTCCTACTTCAGGTAGAGATGTGTTTTACGGCGGCGCGATGTAATCCACCGCGAGCGGGAGAGAGAGAGAGAGAGAGAGAGAGAGTCGCCGACGATCGGAAGCCCCGACGGCAGCCTCGCTTTGAGAAATTCTCATTTTTTTTTCACGCTCTTTATTTTCGGATCTCTTTCAATTTAGATGTTTATGGGCTGACGCTCGCGGGTTCAGGATGCGACGGCAGTTTCTTTGCTTCGGTTATACTGCGTTTTGAAAATGTTGCTTCTTTGCTGAAGATTAAATTCAGAGATAAAAGGCAAGTGAATTGACAAGTGGGCTTTAATTTTAAACATTTATGATAGTATCTACATGAACTAGAATTTGAAAACTCATGGATTATTAAGATTTATAAAAAATAATTTGTTTAAAATTTTATTGAATTTTATTTCTTTTGCAATTGCTTTGAAATGAATTTGATCGAAGTGCTTCAAGTTTTTCTTTTTTTTATCTATTTTAGGATTATAAAAAAGTTTGGTTGCATAGAATATTGAAAGTAATTCAATTTTCTGCACTTTTTTAAACAATAAGGAAAAATTCCTGATGGTCCGAGCTATCGAATTTTTGTTAATGTAATAAAAAAACTTATTGTAAAGCAATCGTAAAGTACATACTAACATCAGTATAAAAATTCAAAATTATCTCTTAGAACCAGAACGACTCTTTGAATCGGAACGTTTGCCTTTGTAAAGATCTCGGTTCTCTAACAGCAAATAACCATTGAAAAACAGCTCTAAAACGGCACTAAATTAAAATCCCCCGTCAGAAAGCCGCTCGCGACAAAGTCCGCAGACAAAGTTCCAGGGAAGCGACGAAGCCGCGCGCGAGAGAGAGAGAGAGAGAGAGAGAGAGCGGCGCGGGGCAATAATCGTTACGCGGCGCACAAAGTCGTCGGCGAATTCTCCTAATATAGCTCGCGGCTAACGACGCGCATCGTCGAGCGAAATCCCGGCGCGCATAAAGGCCCCCGTTGTGGTCAGCGGTGGATCGGGCGTCGCGGATTGGTCAGAGCGCGCTTGAGGATATATATCGTTTCGAGCCGGAGAGCTGACCGCAGGTCCGAGGCTGCGCGCCGCGATCGTTCGCGCCATTATTCGCGCGACGACCGTAAACTCGCGCGGAGAGCCCGCACGACAGAAGGCTCCGCGACCGAGGCGTCGTAAGGGGCGACGAGTTTTTTTTTCAGCCGGCTGATCGACGCCAAGACCGAGTTTGTGGATTGTTGAATATTTTGGACTGCTTGTCGGTACGGTTAGTTGGGGGCGTTTGAATTTTGATGCGACTGTGGGTGAAAAAATACGAGAGTAATGTGTTTACTTTGTAGTGGACAAATTATCAAACAAGCGTATTCAAGAGAAGAATAAAAAAAGGAGCGGTCACAGATTCGAGTTGATATTTAGTATAACCGCGCACTCAGTTTTGTATAAACTTTCTGGGGAACAAAGAAAGGAGGAAAACTACAGGGCACTCGAGGCTCTTTAGCGCGACAAAAGTCGAGTGTGGGCGTAGAATCTGCGAGCCGAGCGGCCCGAGAAAGAAAGAGATGAAAACGTAGACTCGGAGAAAAAGGGGCGTCCCTCATTCTTTCTCTCTCTCTCGTTGTTTTGAGTTTTCGCTAGGCGCGAACGAGGCGACAATTCGCAAGCAATTTCGCGCCCGCCGCGGGCTAGAAAGAAAGAGAGAGAGTCGCGCGGCTGCTTCTTCTTCTTCTTTACAGCGTTTGCGGGCAAACAGAAAGGGGCGAAGAGTCAAGTGGCGAGGCCGAGGATAAGTTTGGCCGGAGATGGAAGTTTGAAGGGGAGAGAGAAATTAATATTCCGGACTAAGGTGACAGATACATCAAATCTGCATTTCGCTGCCCCAGATGGCGAAGACAATTCCGACTGGCGTTTGGCTTTCTTTCTCTTCTGACAATTTTTTTTTTTTTCTCGAGTGGACATGAACTTGAGAGGAATCCGACACCGGAAATTTCATAAACTACTTGTTAGGACGCGTCTCGGTTGTTTCAAAAAGTTTTTCCAGAAATTCCAGTGCCAATTTTCATCAACAATATGAATGATAAACCGCAGCCCACTCTCGTGTTACAATATTTTCGGTAATAAAAGGGGCTTCAAAGTCTAATAATGGGAGAGATTTAACAGAATTTCCGATTCACTTTAGACAATTTGAAAAATCGCCTGATCGCCGCTGCGGCGATCAGATTTGCCTACGTGGTGAGAATGTCTTTTTGTATGCGTAAGTGCAGAAAGCGACGGCGCTTGTCAATTTTGCCGGATTATCGCTCGTCATTCGCCCTTCTTCAAATTTCCCTTGGCTCCTGCCGTTTCCTCTCCTTTCTTCCTTTTATCTCTCTCGGCCTCTGTCCTTTTTTTTCCCTTTTATTACGCGAGTAACTGGGTTTAACAATTTTATCTCGAGCCTTGATTTTTAGAGATCGACCGATAGCTTAGAGCTCCTGGAGCTGTAACTTAATATTTCCCTTCGACCCGCGGAATAATGGACTCTTTCCGAAAATTTACCGAATGTGCAAACACAAATCAAATCTTCTTTCATCTTTCTTACTGCTGCGATCAATTTTTTGTCAAGCAATTTCTATAATGGTGAATGCACAGCCCTGAATGCAGATTTATATATAGAGAAAAATATTTAAAAATTCCTCTCTACTGTAGTAATCTTTTAGCGTAACAATAATTTCATCGAATAATAGTTTCCAGATTGAAACGATTATAGAGAGAGAGAGATAGAGAGAAAAGAAAACATGTTAATCAGCAATTATTTCAATCGGCTCAGCAGCCACGCGCAGCTCATAACGGTCCACCGCAAAAAAGCGTCTTGCGCACGCGCCGGGAAGCGTCAGAAAAAAATCTCCCCAACAAGCATCAGCGACATCTCCTACCTGGCTGATCTCGCACGCGTTTCCTCGAGAGTAGCCGCTCCGACGAAGGGGGGAGGGGAAGGAAGGCAGCAGCAGCAGCAGCAGCTCGTGCGCACCACGTGGCAGGACAATGGGAAGATTCTAATTGGGCTGCGCGCTCGGCAAAAAAAAAAGAAGAGAGCCGGACAAAAAGCCGGCAGCAGGACGAGCCGGCGCTGTTGTCTCTCCGCACGGGCGAAGGGTTAAATCCGGCAGGGGCCTCGCTGCACGCTCGGGATGACGATTAAAGTTTTAAGTAGCTGCGCGCCGAGCGGCGAGAGCCACGCGCCCAGAGGTTATACCTTTCAGCGCGCTTTCGTTAGCCTTTGATTAATTGTTTATCACGCCCGCGGCTTTTGTTTTTCGACCGCGAGCTTATACGTGTACGCGGCGATTGGCCTTTTCGCGCATCCGAGCTGCGGGTTAAGCTGCGCGCGGACCGCTGCTTTTTTTTTATTTTTATTTATATGTTTTAAAACTTGGCTCTTTCACCGAATATGTTTTATTTTCGTTTCGAGTCAATACACAGAGTTGTTTTACCGGAATTATTCTTTCTTTAAAAATTCAATAACAATTTTATTTAGCTGCAATACCGTATCGAGTTTCACTAAAATTGTAAAATGTGCGTTGTTGGTTTATTTGTCCTGCAAAGACTGCGACAATATATTATCCAGTACCAATAATATTCACTCGAGCCAATAACACCTCTCGAGTAGAGCGCTAGAAAAACTCTATCCGCCGAGAGAGTATCAAACACAGCCGGCCAAATGTCGCAATTGAGAAGCCGTATAACTGCGCGCAGCTCAAATCCCCGCAGATAAATAAAAAAGGGAAAAAAAATCGGCGCGACACCCGCGCCGAACAATGGCCCCGGACGGACAATGCGGCCTCTCTCTCTCTCTCTCTTTCTCGTCCCGCGCTTTAAATTCAAAAATCGAATTTTCGCCCCTGCCCGGGGGGGTCGCGCCCGGAATTGTTCGGGCCCGGTGAACCAGCCTCGGCAGCGGCGGACATCGAACGGACTCTGCAAGCGAGAGAGCGCTTTAAACTCGTTTTTTTTTTGCTCGCTCTCGCCCCCCCTGCGCCCTCGATCGCCGCTCTCGGGCCGTCGTGTCGACGCGGACACCCCGCGCGGAGACTTTAATTCGAGGTCTGGACGCCGGGATTCGTCCGCCCCGATTGATGCGTGTAACTCGAGAGATGTTTTAACGGTGGTGTGGTGCTGTCGCGATAAGTTGCGACACGCTCTTTTGGCAAGTTGGTTTTTACGTTTTATAATCATCTGCTGGAAGTTCGTGGTAAACGCCAAGTATTCGTGTACTAACAGTCTAAAGTATTACCTTTTTCAAAAATATTGTTAAAATAGACAACAGGATAAAAAGATTTTAGAACGCTGATAAACGCTACTTTCTTATTTATATTCAAACTTTAATAAAGCAAAACTGGCAGAGTCTTAATAAATTAAAAATAATTTCAATCCGCCGCGAGAAAGGTTGATTTTAAATTGAAAAGTATTTCGAATGAGTGTAGAAGCGAGGATTAATATTTTATTAATAGGAAGGGGAAGTCGTTCACGGCTCGGGCATAAATATCCCTTTATCAAGGAGCGATCGGTAAAAGTGGGTCGGGACTTGGGCTTGAAAACGGTTTTGTTTTCGTCGTGCATGCAGTAGCAACGTCGGCGGCTACGGCGGCGGCGGCGGCGGGAAATTTCAGGTCACGTTAGAATAAATCCCGGCTGACACTCGGAGACGGCGTGTGCTCCTCTTCGCGATTTCGCGTCGATGCCGCTGCGGCCGCGCGATCGATATCTCGCCGCCGCCGCTGCTCTTCTCCCCCGCGCGAGCCGCCGAGCGCAAAAGGGAAAGTCCCCCTTTCGCCGGCGAGCAATTACGCGAAGCAAGTGCAAGCCTGCCCGTATATTTAACCCCGCGGAATATACACGTCCGCGAGCCGCGCCGATCGAGGAGAGTCGCGCGCGAGCGCGGCTTTCCAGCGCCAGATATCGCTACCGGCTTGAAGGGACCTTTTTCTAATGGGGCTTTGCGGAAGCCGCTCTCGCGCGGGATGATGCCGCCGCCGCCGCTTGCCCGGAGGAGAAATTCAGAGAGCTCGTTATGAATGGGCTCGGTGGCGCTGATTTATTTCTTTTGACTGCGCGGCTGAATTTATCTTTATCGAATTTTCAATTTTAGAAAACTGCCTCGACTCCGCTGATTTATTCCGTTTGAGAGTCCGCTCACTCGACGTGCACTGAGAAAAATCTACCTAAATTATTCAGCGCACATTTAGCGTACATTAAAATTGCAAAAAAAAAAAACTCGTCAAAGGTCCATATTTCGAAAGCGCGCGCTATATGCGAAACGTAAAATGATGCTTGATGCGTTACCTGTGCTAACGGTATTGGTATCGGCGTCGACGGACTCGGTCTTGGGCTTCTTGGGCGCCTCCTGGTCCTTGTCGTGCTCGTCGACGGGATCTATGGTGCGGCGCTTCGGCGTGGAGCTGGCCGAGGCCCGGAGCTCGATGGGGCTGACGGCCTCGGCGGCGGAGGCGCCCGAGCTGCTGCCCTGCGGCGTCGGCGGGCTCTCGACGCGGCCCGAGCGCTTGATGATGGGCGCCGAGATGCTCGGCACCGAGGTCAGCTTCTCCGCGGCGGTCTCGCCGACGGTGGCGAGCGAGCCGCCGCTTGCGCCGCTGCTGCCCTGGCCGGCCTTCAGCGCCAAGGCGTCCTCCGGGTCCGAGTCCTCGGGCGCCGCCTGCGCCGAGGGGCTCTGGCAGCCCGGCAGGCTGCTCCGGCAGTGGTTCACCTTGTGCTCGATGAAGCGCACGATCTCCCCCAGCGGGTAGGACGCCCGGCAGCCGCCGCACAGCACGATGTCGGGCGGCGAGGCGTTCTGCGACGTCTCCGCTGCAATCAGAATCAACGCAAAGACTGTTAGCTCTTGCGAGGTTACCCTTTTTTACTTCGTTTTCTTGGGAATAGTCGCGCGGTAGGCTAATCGTTTTCGCCTTGTACTTGTAAAAGTCTAATATAAGCTAAATTGATATATAAAATGGTTATTACTCCCGTCGAGAAATATTCCGAGAAAATCTAATCGTTGTTACTTACTATAAAGCGGCGGATAAATATTCTCTTGGAAATTCCATTTGATGATATCAAAGGAGTTATTTGCAGATTTAATTTTGCAAGCAAAGTCGAATTACTATATATTTCTTGCATCCCGAGTAAATCAGGATTGTATCTAATCCGGCGCAAAAATAAAAAGGCGCAATTAACGCGATAAGTCAATAAACTTGACTTAAGCAGCGAATAAATGCGGCTCGGAGCCGCAGAATCTCGTAAAGGAGCCAGAGCATCCGTCTCCGTTTCGCGCAGAAGAAGGCGCTAGAAAAGGCAGCCGAGGAGAGCGACAAAAGCCGAGGGCCAAATTTATATCTCGGAAATTTAATAGCGCACTTGAGGCGCTGGATGTCGTGGGCGCCTCGGACTTATAATTCAGGCTGGGATACACCGGGACGGCGCTCGCCGGAGGTCACCCGCAGACGTAACAATTCACTTTTAGGGCTCCTGAAGGAGAGTCTTTCTGGCACACGGCGAGGCCCCGGCAACAATGCGCCGCGCCACGCAGGGGGATTAACATAGAGATTGGCAGCGGTTCATATATCGATCTCGGTCGCTCTCGGTCCGAGTCAAGTATACCCGTAGAAGGCATTGTCTTTTCTTACGTCTTGTATAGAGATTCGCTTCCTTCCGCGATGCTTTTCCTTGCGAGGGACTTGAAGTCGTGATGCGTTCTTGATTGATTTTCGACTAGGAAATGGCACTGATTCTTTACGAGTACCTCTTTAATTCTCCAATTTGATTTCGCGGATTTACGTTACAAAATTAGGACGCAATTCGCTGCACAAACTTGAAACGACCTCTCGTTTGCTTTTGCTTTCGATCTCCGAACTAATCAAAAGCTATAAACAGATCGATCCTTCGAAAAGCAGCATTTCGCTCGAAAGTCCAAAGGAAAAGGGTTAAAACGGCATGGCCGTGTCTCGAGGCAGCTCGAAGCCCAGGGCGGAGCGGTCTCTGGTCAGCCTTGACCATTGGCCATCGGGCATGTCCGCACGCGCAGACTCAACACGGCAGGCCACACCTTTCTCTCGCCTGCTCGGGGCCGCTGCGATTTCGTACATGCAAGGCGCCACACGCGGGCCCGAAGAAAAAGTCGCGCGCGCGAAGGGGTCGAAGAAAGCCCGAAGGGGAGGGCCTACACACGACTCCGCAGTCGAGAGCGGGGAACACTCGCAGCTCCGCCGTCTTTAAAAGAGCGGCACTTTCGCTGCGCGCGCGCGCGCCGCGTCAGAAATTAAAATATCGAGCGCTCCGCGGAAAGAGAGAGTTCTAACGCGAGGGAAAGTTGAGCCAGACCCTCTTCCTCCGCGCTTAAAATCAGAGATGGGTTTCAGCTATATATTATAAGTTCATTTCGGGCTCGGGGAAATGACTGGAATTCGATTAAAACCGCCTGCATTTTTTTTTTTTTTTTTTTTACTGGAACGAGGGTAATCATCCGCTTTTCACGAGAGGTTTAAAAAAAAAAGTTGGGTCAGATCGCTTATTTCCTCTACAAATTTTCTAAATTCTTTACTTTCATCTATTGGAAGAAAATATGATTCTCTTACTGCGAGTTGACCAATCCATTGTGGACCAAACGGATTTGATTGCCAATCCAAGCTTACTAGCAAAAAATTTTAGTAAAATATCACGTTATTTTAAAAAATTCCTTTCGTTCTCATTGAGTTTCTTCGCCTAATTCTTGAATTAACTGTATACATCTGTCGTAGTATAGTTTTTCACTGAAACTTTATAGCAAACGGTAACCGCGCCGAGCTCTCCAGCTCCCGAAATCCACCAATTTCTCAAAGAGAAAGTGAGTTTTGTAAAGGATCAGGAGCCGAGTCCTTAGATACATCAGCGCAACAAAACGCAATTTTTACAAGGTGGCCTAACTGTTCCTGGGGGCATCAAAGCGGTCCTGCTCGGAACCTCGAATTACGGCGCGGACAGGTTGCGCGCTCGGGGTGTAGCGGTAAAAACTGGGCGCATTGTGACAACCCCGGGGACTCGGACGGCAAAAAAAAAAAAAAAAAAAAAAAAAATATATAGTCGAGCGAGGAGAGGACGTGAATGGCGGCGGAGAGAGGCTCGGGGTCCGTTATACGCGCGAGAACGCGCGCGGTGCTCGCCTACGATTGAAAAGCGCTCGGTTAGAAACAAGAGACGCGCTCGCTCGAGGCCGGTCGTTAGCGACAATGGGCTTTTGTTTTTTCGGGGGCAGATGTTTGGCACGAGCCGCGAAGCGCCAGAAAAACTGCTCCGGGAGATGCGGCGAGGTGCTCTACGGTGTGCCCCTGCACTTCTTTAAGGATCCGAGCTCGCGCGCGACTCCGAGAGTTTCGCCGACGCGTAACCGCGCTTTTTATCGACTTTTCGATGTCGCGGGTGCAGTTGGCGGTGCTAAAGTTGAATTCAAACCGCGCGGAAGTAAGCAAAACAAGTCGTAATTAAAGCTAGATTTTCGATATCGCGGGCAACGAAGCAGGGACCAGATATGAGTCATTTCTATTTGGTCGATTAGCTCGGGAAAAAAGGAAGCGAGTCGAATGAGGAGCTGGAACGAGGCAGGGGAAGGGAAAAAGGAGCGGGGCGAAGAGTCAAGAGAGCGCGAGGTATATGAGGATAACATAAAAATACAATATTGCCTCGCGAACGTAAGTTGGATTGCTTACAAATTGGCCTATACATCCGTAATGCCTCGATCAACTATATCGGACGTTTCTCCCTTATTGTATTGTCTCTATCTCTCTTCCTCCTCCCCCCCCCCCCCCCCCCCCCCCCCC
>UCOM01003681.1:0-16263 GCA_900474385.1 Ormyrus pomaceus | reverse complement strand
ACGAGCGCACTTTCTATTTTTTATACCACAAGGGTTTCCCTCACCCTTCCTACGGTCAGTGCTCTCTTGAAGAAATTTGGCAAGAATTTAGGCAGTCTTGTCTCTGCCTCGACACGAGCCACTTCGTTAGACCGTTGCACATCAAGCGTACTCCTAACGAACCGCGCGTATAAATTGTGTTTAGTTTCTAAGTGCGTGAATTGAATAAATACAATTTTATTTTGAAACTCCAAACTGTTTTTTGTGTTTTAATACAATCCCAGCTTTAGTGTGATACAGTGAGTGACTGATTATTATATTATTATTATTATTATTATTATTATTATTATTGATTATGACTATTGGGTGCTTTCGGGTTAGATTTTTTTTCGGTTAATACTATACTTTACTTTATATTAGAATAGGCTGTAGATTTAATAATATTTACTAAACTTACAGTATAAATTGCGAAATTTATAACGATTATTAAACTGTTCTCAAGTTATTGACAAGTATTGTAATTTTTTGTATAACTTATTTCTCCGTGTATATAAATGATTTTAGTTTAATTACTATTGATGAAGTTTTTAAAAAGGAATAGTTTATTTGTAAAAAAAAAAATTGTTCAATTTCTTATAACCATTATAAATTCGATAGAATCAAATAAATTTTACTTGCAATTGACTGAAGCGACTTTAAATTTATCATACTTTAGAAAAATTTTAACAAAACAATTTTTTTGTTGCGTCCAAATGTCAACTCAAATCCTCAATCAATCCATATTCTATCCGACAGAAAACCGAAGTCTTCAACAAAAAATAGACGACATCACACAAGGAAGTCTTCAAAATTAACAAGAGGCATTAATGAGTCCGCGAGAAGCAACGACGCCACGACACTGACGACCGCTAATACTTTATTTTTACGCTTCCCCGCAAGAAACAACTATACGGTAAGTGGGAATCAATGGGCTTCCACCTGTCGCGTAACACTTTGCGTTCGCAGTCACTCAATCGGCTGTCGATATAAATTTCGGAAATCTTTCGCAATTGTTTCGCGACGCAATTTATATAACTGGCGATTGAGGCGCGATTGTTAAATTATGCAAATGTGTGTGAGGATATTATGGGGAAGGATATATGGATTTACTGAAGACGTAGATTCTCAACTGGATGCTTAACTTTCTAATAAGAGATTGATTGGGACTTTAGTTTACTATATTTTCTCATAAATGTAGGAAATGATCATTGAGGTGAATTATAGGAAACTGTTAACTAACATTTCTTTTCGCTGTAAGATAATTTTCATTCATCTTCGCGTCCCAGAAGTTTCTAATGTTTCCGTACTAAAAACAAACCGCCTCCGTCAAGTTGAAGGTCGTTAAACGAGGCTAATAACCTTTCTTAAAAGCAAAATAACTTTATGTTGTTTTGTCCATTGAATTTGAATTTATTAATTATAAATTTACTAATTAACTTGATGTTAATACTTTATTCTTAAACACTGTGTACACTTACAAATGAATACGTTTTTCTATTGCGTATCATTCAGCGTCATTTATATTCGAGATTATATAAAATAAAATGAAGACTGATTTGCTTCTATAATTAATAACTCCTTAAAATAAATGTTTTAAAATGTTATCCCAAATCATTAAAAAAATATTACAAAAAAAAAAAAAACAAGCAAACCAGATTCATCGCCATAAAAACATTTCCAGCACAACGAGGCCCCTATACATCAATTTCCCTCCGTTCCGTCCCACCGAAAATCGTACGTCTAACTGCGTCATCGCATCCCACCAAAACAAACCTCCCATTTAAAAGGCCTCCGGAATGCGGGTAAACTACCGGCCGACGAAAAGAAAAAAAAAACACCGCGCTTCCAGCCTCGTCCGCGTAAAATACCCCGGCGGTAGTCTACGTCGACACCGAGGCACCCTGGAGAGGGGCGAAGATCGAACGGCGCAGAGGAGAGCGCACGCAGTGGAGGTGGCGTCTCGGCTCCGGCAGTGCTGCGACGACAGCTGTTCCGTCGTTATACAGACGCCAGTCGGTTTTGTTTTCCTCTTACGTCCGACTGCCACATTGGCCTGGAGCTGGCCGCAGGTGACTGACACCCGAAGGTGAAGGAGGTTTTTGCTGGTTTTGGGAGGATTGGCGCGGTGGATTTTGGGCGAATGCTCGGAGAGCGATCGATTTTGCGAGGCGGTCAGTGGTTGTCGGGGATGTGTCCATTTTGTGAGATTTGAATGGCAGGTTTTTGAATGAAAGTGGTAAAGACGCTGGACGCCGGTGGGTGTGGATGGATTATTTTGACTCGAGGAAGTGGAATTTTCGAAAGAGAAAGTATCGGGTTGCGGGTTTTTTTGAAAAGATAGCGTTTTTCCGGAAGAATGCTGAAATTCTTGCATTAGCATATTCTGGCCTTCGCTGCCGAAATAAAACAGCGATAATTCTGCACGCGCGAATTTTTTTTCTGTGCGAATTCATTTTGAATGCGGTATGCTTGTAATTTGCAGGTATTTTATTGCACGCGAATCTGGAGGGATCAGACTATACTGTTTTGTACAGTGAATGATCTTTTTCGACTTAAATTTTGAAAACGAAGCATCTCTTTTTTTAATTCGTTATCTTATGTATGATTACAGTACTTCGGTACACTCATTGTGTGATAAATGTGTTGACTTTCCGGGCCATTTAAATTTCTTAAACGGAGCGAATTCCTTTAATTAAAAAGCTAATCGAAATTTAGTGTCTTCTATTACTATTATCAAACTTTAACGAAATTATTATGCAACAAATGAGTGTTTAATCACTTTATTTATACAAAACTACCATTGTTTCACAGAAGTCACCGGCTAATAAATATTTCTTTTTTTTTTCAGAAAGAACCTAAATAAAAACTAAGTAGAAGAGCATTTGAACGATGGTTAAAAAAATCGATATTGACCAGCCGAAATGGGATCAAAGCAACTACCAAGGCAGAGCCAAGCACTTTTTGACAGTGACGAATCCTTTAAATCTACTTGCCTCGAGCGCACAATTGGAACGAGCGAGAGAAATTGTGCACGGTTACAAGTACGGAAGTATTATTGATTTATTGTGTTTGCATTATAGCTTGAAGCCTGCAGAAGATATTATTTTTCTTTACTCATATTACAGACTCTTTTTTAATTCATAATATTGATTAAAAAAGTTACACATTAGTTTAGACTCTTCGGTAATATTTTTCACGAGTGCTGATTAAGTAAAATAAATTTTCCTTCGCTTTAGTGTAAATGGTGCATCTTTTAAGATAAGAAAATTCGTCTTACGAAATACATTTTACATTTTTTCGGGTAAAGTTCGCGAAAGCAGACTTGATTAAAATTTCAATTGATTGACGTGCGATTTGCGTTAAAAATTGCAGTTAACTTTCAACAATTAATTTTATTACAAATGAGAACAAAAAATGAAGCTAAACGGTCTATGTATTACAAAAATTTGGCATATTTGCGTACATTTTATTTGACTTTGATAAAGTGCTTATAGCAATAAATTACTTTTTTTTTTTTTTTAAATTAAATTTTTAAGATGCCATTTTTTCCGTTTTCTTTTATTGGAATTTTTATATATAAAATGCTTTAATTTTTCTAAACATCTATTATATAACTTGTAACGTAAATTGCTTAATAAGCATTTAGGAAAATTAAAGAATTTTATAAATGTAAATTCTAATAAAAAAAATTCGATAAGAAATTTTAATCAAATAGTATTTTAAATATTACAGTACGAAATTTCACTGTTCAGAAACTTTCCAAAAATACTAAATACACCTATAGATAAAAAGATTCTTACCGCTTCAGCGAAAGTACCTGTAAACAACGCATACAGATCTTTATCTACCGGTAATCCAATTAAATCTCCTTAAAAATCACCTTATTCACTCGAACTCCAAGCTCCGCAGCCCAGAAATAATCACCACGCGCAAACCAGACTCTAATCTCTAACCCGAACCGCGGGAGAAGTCTAATCGCGCGCTCGTGCGAGCACACCGAGCGGCCGCTCGATTGCGCAACCGAAGCCCCAAAGCCAAGCCGATAGATAACCGGCTGAATTTTCGTTTTTTTTTCTTTTTTTCAGAAAAGGCCAGTCGCTCAAGGCCCTAGGCGTCACGGAGGACGAGCTGTGGAAGGCCAAGTACCTCTACGACAGCGCCTTCCACCCCGACACAGGGGAGAAGATGATCCTCGTCGGGCGAATGAGCGCCCAGGTACCGATGAACATGACCATCACCGGCTGCATGCTCACCTTCTATCGGTATGATCGTCTGTACTCGGCTTTTGAATGGGAGGAATAGAATTTCGCAAGCGATTGCGCGCGCCGCCTGGTAATTTGTTAAGCGTCGGAAAATTAAAGTTAAGAGCGCGGTTGGTTAATTATTTCCAGGCGACTATCGGGCGTTTAACCGTTTATAAATACTCATGAGAATTGCTTGATCTCATTTGGAATTAAAATATCTAAAAATATTAATTTCATTTGCATTTTGAAATATTGATAGAGGCGCGAGTAAACGTGAAAAGAGGCCCGATGAACCTCGGTGTAGAAAAATCTGAAACTGAAAAAAGTTCTTCGTATAAAAATTTCGAAATTCTCGAAACTAAATTTTCTCCGGTTTTGTTGTCAATTGCTTATTTTAAAAATGCTGACACATCGATCGACTGGCCGAAAGCCAAGATATTCACAGTGGTATAATAGTACTAAATCAAACAGAACCGTGCCTTTTTTAGCCGAAACATTTTTTTCAAATCAAATTATACACTGCCTGCAAAACAAAAGAATCCACAATGTTCAGATAACAATCGAATTAGCATTAGGAGTATTAAATTAGAGCAGTGAAAATCGAGGTTAAGGGTCGTGGCTTGTTGTTGTCGGCTCATTTATCGCCTGACATAACGCAACTAATGCATTACGAAAGATGTCGCTGGACAATTTTATCTCATTAAAGTACAAACTTAATCTTTCGATAAACGAATTCTAGTTTTCCTAGCTGAAACGAGTCGAACGTAAAATATTGCCTTCTCGAAACTCAAAATGCTTGAAACGTTTTATTATTTTTTAACACAAAAAATGAAATTTACCACGATGTCATGAAATATTAAGCGAAATATATGCAACAAAGAAGTAAATTATCTTCAACAAATGCAGTAAATTCTGATCTTACAATGTCGGAATTGTCAAGCAACTATTATCTGCATTATTCCTTTTCAAACCGAGCCTCAAACTCATTTAAATGCCGTTTAAAATAATTGCTTTCTTGGCAAGTCAAGGAAAGACTTCCTACAGTTAGAAAAACACTTGTAGAATTCAAACTCTTGATGGGCCATTTTCGAATCCTCCCTTAAAGCTCGCCCCCTCACCCAAAAGCAAGCTCTAACCATCGCCTCCGGCTCGCAGCTCGACGCCGGCCGTGATATTCTGGCAGTGGGTTAACCAGTCCTTCAACGCGATCGTCAACTACACGAACCGCAGCGGCAAGAATCCGATTCCCGTGGAGACCATCGGCTGGAGCTACGTGGGCGCGACGACCGGCGCCGTCGTCACCGCTCTCGGCCTGAACAAGGTGGCGACGCGCTTCCCGCCCCTGGTGGGCAGGCTGGTGCCGCTGTGCGCCGTCGCCGCGGCGAACTGCGTCAACATCCCGATGATGAGGTACACCGAGATCAGGGACGGGATCGAGCTGCAGAACGAGAAGGGAGACGTCGTCGGACGAAGCCGGAAGTATGCGGTCACTGCTATCTCCTTGGTCGCGGTGTCTAGGATTATGATGGCCATACCTGGAATGAGTAAGTTTCGTTGTCGCGGAAGAGATTCGATGAAAGTATCTCGGCAATTTTCTGTTGTCACCTGGTTAAAAAAATCAATCGGATTCAGCCTGATTCCACGTAAACTTCACGTTAAAATTTAAATTTAAATTTGTAATCCTCTTCCAAATACAATCAGCTGAACGTTTTCTCTCTTTAAAAGGGGTGTTGACCCCTTGAAGCATATTTTTCCTAAAAAATATTTTTAAGCATTTTTAATATAAACAAATTTATAAGCAATATATAATACTTTAGTAAGATAAATCCAAAAAAACACTGGAATCGGCTGTTAACACATTTAAATAAATGAAAAATGCATTAGAATCAGGTGGCGTACCACCGAGCCACAAAGCGTTCAGTAATGGTAACGAACTAATGACTCTAAAATTCATCCCGTTCGTCTAATCCCCAAAAAAATTATACTCTTCTCCAATACATCGATACCCCGAACTCATTAACCAAATATGACACTGATCCATAACTCTCTCTTGTTCGCAGCTCTCGGTCCAGTCGTCATGAACTACCTGGACAAGAAGTGCTTCATGGTCAAGTATCCTTGGTCCAGCGGTCCCATCCAGATGCTGCTCTGCGGCTTCTGCCTGACCTTCGCTACCCCCCTGGCCTGCGCCGTCTTCGCTCAGCGGAGGAGCGTCAAAGTCGACCATCTCGAGCCCGAGGTGCGCGACCAGCTCAAGGCCAAGCGCCTCGAGGTCGTCTACTACAACAAGGGCCTGTAAAGAGAGACATAACTACGCTTTCGCGATCGACGAGGCTGGCGCGGCTTCAATTACGATTCTTGATTTTAGAGAGCTGCACTCCTGTCGGATGAGTAACTATTAGCTGCGCCGATACCGCGTTGCTTTAGACTTTTTGCTCGGAGACCGTTGTCAAGGCCGTCGTTTTAGTCAAAGGTCGACGAAATAAAGTACTTATAAACGAAAAGTCGAACGGTGGCTCTTGTACTGAGAAAAGTATTGAATTTTCGCGGTTACACATAAATGCGCCAACCTTCGTACATTCGAGCGGGTTTAAAATACGACTTTCCCAGGGAAAAACGTCGGTGTTGATTTGTTTCGGCTATGAAACCCTATGAAATAACAAGAAATTTAAAAGCGAAAAATGCTACCTGTATATCGGAAAAATTGTACTTTTCCAGTTTTTAATTTTCATGTAATTATTTCAGACGTTTTCTTAGCCGGAGACAAATCGACAAGGAAATAGCGTCTTGTAATGCTGTATGGGTTAAGCGCGCTTGGATTTTGGATTTGCTCGACTTTTCAATGCGAAAAGTGGAGAATTTTTTTTACAAATTTTTGTAAATAATTTGCTTCTTTCAAGGCAAAAATGTAATGTTAGTTTCAACTCAACGTGTAAAATCGATCTGATTCTATAATTCTGATTTAAAAAAAAATTACTTTAAACAGAACGTAGTAGTTAGAATTAATTAAAGTACTATATATAGGTTTAATTATTAGATTCTCTTTTTCTCATTTAAAATCGAATACAAATCCAAAGTCTTGCGTGAATGTATTCAGAATTAAATATCTGACTCATGCTAATGCAATGAATTTCAGGGATAATTACGTACTTCAGCTTTTATTTTTAATTTGCCGTTATGAATATTTTTCATACTTGTGACTTTTAATGTTTTATTAGAACAAAATTAAAAGTTAAAGCTATTCGTATGATACTTTTAAAGCTTTTTCAAACTATTTTCACACAACCACTGCCTTGCATACCAGTAATGATTTTTTGTGATGACATTCCAAACATTTTGAAATTTTAATTATCCTTTACTGTAGGACAAATTTTCAATAATATATTACACTAAAGTACTATCATCTTAGTGCTTCCGGTTAAATTTTAGAAGTTTAAAGAAGTGGTTTAATAAGTACTAAAATTCACAGGTATAATCATAAATATGGAAGTTGTTGGTTGCCTGAACATAATTTGAGTGTCGAGAGGTTTTTCTGAAAGATGTGCACAAAGACATTTTCTGCTTTCTGTGTTCTATAGATTGTTAACAGTGTTAATTGAAATCTATTTAAAAAGATTATACAGAGTTTAATGTCATATATAAACAAAATTTTACAAAATGTTAAAATTTTAAAAAATATAGATTGTTTTTAATCTTTTAAATTTTTAAGTTTAAGTAATATTTTTATATATAATATATATATAGTTTATGAAAGTTTATTTTAATTACAATGCTACAGTGATCCTTTAGTTGTGATAAACATATTGATGACATTGTAAATTACTGCCATACGTTCCATAAGTAAGTTCAATTACTTAACTATTAAATAAATCAGTTTCTCAAAATTTTAATTATTCTTATTAAAAAAAAATGCTGTATACAAATTTCTTGAGCCTGCCTACCTTTGCTATGTGCAAAAAGTTCATTCTTATAATAAGTACAGTTGAGCATATTTACATTTTTATCTTGTTGTAGAGATAATTTTTTATATTTTTTTTAATAAGCATTGAAGACTGTATATTTTAAATTAAAAATTTGAGAAACTGAAAACTTTAAAGTAAAGAAACTTTGCTGTTAAGAAATAACTATGTTTGCAAGACACTGGAAAGTTACGATGTAATAGTCAATTATTGTTAGTGTCATGCAAAACAAACTTAAAGACAATAAACAATTCTGTCCACGAGAAAATTGTTTTATTTTTATTCATTTCCACAGAACATTTCTCCAATTTTATTTTCATTTATTTTATCTCTTCTTAGTAGAAAATGTTTACTTTAATTACATAAGTTTACAAACCATTCAAAGTCAATTGAATAGTTTCATCATCATTAGTATTGTAAGGATCAATCCTTCTGACAGGAGGTAAAGGTCTGATTTTACGTCCATGTTTTCCAGTTTTACGATGCCAAAGTCCACTTCTTGGCCTGTTACCTAATTCTCTATTTCTTTGGGCACTTCCAATTGGTGTCTCACCATGTAACTCATTAGATAATCTACCAACTGTAGCCATGCAGCGCTGGTCGAGATTAAATTCTCTTTTACTTGGTACTTTTACTATTACTCTATTGTCTTCTTTTCTTAGAATTGTGCCATAAGTTCCAGCTGCATGGATAAGAAAGCCTCCTAATCCTGGAAATTTTTCTACACAGTTGACCAATGTACCAGTTGGGAGGGCTCCAAGAGGATAAGCATCACCTTCATTTGCTAAAACGGGTATTCTGGGTATTCCTTTGTGTGTTTTAATAATGTCTCCTTCTTTCATATTTATTGTTGCAAGAATGTACTTCAATTCTTTGCCACCTCCAATTAGAGCAACAAAAGACGTACGACATCCATCAAACAAAACTTTTAAGACCTTTTCTTCTTTTGGTGGTTCGTTGAGATCAGTCGGACCATCTCTGTGCCAATGAACCCAATGATATTTTTGCTTTATTCCACCACCAATACCTATTGCTACAACTCGACCTATAATAAAACGTAAATGAAATTTATAAAGAGCTAATACATATATTTTGCTTTCCACTACTAAATTATAGCAGAATAAACATTTACAGTTTATTAATTGTTGAAAATTTTTAAAGTTCAATAAAACTTAAACGTAAAAAATTACATTTTTAAATAAAAACAACATAATTTCATAAACATTGATAAAACTTAAACGTAAAAAATTATATTTTTAAATACAATCAACATAATTTCACAAACATTGTTATTTTTAAAAAAGCATGCTCCATCGTCTGCTAAGAGCTTAAAAATCTGCCTTATCGACTGAAAACGGCAACAAATCCACAACATAGCAGAACTACTACGCCGCTTTCCTTAAACTCTTAAAAAAACAAAAATAAACAATCCCTGGACACATTTCCCAATCCTTGTTCCCAGGTCATCTATAAAACAGCGAATCCTCACCTGTTTCAGGATCTCGTCCAGCCAGGTTCGTAACCTCCAAGGGCTCGACGGTGTACTCGTCTTTGAAATGCACGATTCTGCGAAAGGACTTGCCTTTAACCCCGGGCTCGGGAATTTTCCTCAATTTGTAGTAATCGCGCGTTTGTTGCAGTTGACAAACCGCGGGGGCGGCGAGTCGGCCCAGGTCCAGGCTTCGCTGCCCGAGGAAAAGGCGAAGCACCGCGGATGCAGACATTTTTCGACTGCAGGACTGCAGCAGACACGATCGACGTGTGATAGCTCTACTGGTTTGGTTGATGGTAAGGTAGATCGGCGAGGTCGATATTGTCGTCATAGTGCGCGGGGAATGTATGAATGCTCTTTTCTTATTATTTAACAATATTACAAAAAGCTTGATTCTGCTTTTCGTTTGTATATAATTAAAATAAGTATATCTTACAGAGCAAAATACGCAGAATATTAATTTTGAATAATTAATAAAAATTATCAATATATAAATAAATGGACCTATAAATTTAGCAGTATATAATTTATTTTATAAATTTAATTTATAAATCTTTATCTAAAAGCTTATCAAAATTTTTAGATAAGGAAATCTTAGATAAAGAAATCTTTTAATAATGGAGAAGGTATTAAAAAACTACATTCTAAAAAAATATTTGTACAGGATCCTTCAAAGATCTTATCAAAATCAGATTACACGAGTATAATTAGACGTAACTTTCAATGGACTTAATTAAAAAGTATTTAGTTAAAAATTATTACATACCAATAATTTTATTGTGCAGTGGATAAGCAAAAAATCTGTTAAGCGTAAGTTTACATTTATAGGTTTGTTTTTAACGTATATTCTAAATCTACTTGGTTTCTTTCTTCAAAACGAAAATAATATTAGGCCACCAGTTGTTCTAATAGCACGATGCACGCGGAGAAACACGGAGAATCGTGGAGAATAAATTAAGAAACGCCCAGACAGTGTAATTAAACTCCGTTGCATGTCAAGGCGCTTAAATTTTAAACATACTTATCACTATTATAGGAAAAAATTTAAAATAAAATGATAAAATTAATAAATCAAGTTTTATCTTAGATTTAAAATACTTTTTGAACAATTAATTTAATTTCAATTCTAACCGCTATATTTGCGTTAAATGAAAGTTTTTAATTCAAAAAAGTAAATAAAAATTTCAAATACACGGAGAAAAGTGTTTAAGAAAAATTACTATACTCGCCAGTAAATCGAGGACAGTTTTTCAATTAGGGTAAAAAATTACTATACTTTACATTAAAATTTACTATGCGTTTAGTCACTTTTGCTAAACTTTTAATAAAAATTACTAAAAATAAAACAAAAATTAATATAAAGTATAGTAATTTTTTTACCCTAATTGAAAAACTGATTATCCAAGCATTTCATTTAAAATGAAGGTCTCCACCGCGACTGAAAATTTCCTGCTATAATCCTCGATCAAAAATTCAAATCGTCCAATAAACATCTCTAAAAAAACCGCTCGCCAAAACTACCCCTTCATTAACAAATCAGAAGGAAGGAAACCAGCAGCCAGCTGTATTACATATAGAAAACTCAGCCGGCGGATCGCCTCCATCCGTGCGGCGCGAATTTCACTCCGAGTTATTCAACGAGCCTCGAATAAGGTGGAAAAGAGAGAAGAAGCGCGAGAGGAGCCGGGAGCGAGGGGCGGTAATAAATGGGCAACACGAGCGCTTATAAAGGGGAGAGAGAGCAGGTAATCTAAAGCTCCGGAAGGGGCGGCCTGCTGCTAAGACGCCCCGACTCGCGTGCTCTCCTCCGCGTCGCGACGGAACTTCCGCAATTACGGCGTAAATTTGCGAATTGAGAGCGTTATTTTACCGAGGCAACGCTAATTTTGAAAAGTTTTTTAGAATTTTTTTTTTTTTTTTTTTTTTTAGATTTTTGCTGCAAGCGGTACAATTGTATCACGCGATATATTAGAAAAATGTTAGTGCTCGAATATTTTTCCAAAATAGAATCAAGCACATTTAATTGAATAAAACATCCATATGAAATATTTCTCAATCCGAAGCAAAACAAAGCATTCCTCGAGCACCCCGCAAAGTTCACCCAAAGACTCCCGAAAAAACACCCGGACAACGGGTGCACAATTCAGCTCGAGGAGCTTGCGGGGCGGAGGAGCGTCGCGGGTAGGGGGGAGGAAAAGCTCTCGAGAGCGCGGGGAGGTAAGGTATATAAGGTGGCTAAGATGGCGGACAATTTGCCGCTCGACTACTCTTGCCCGCTTGCAGCACACACACGCCTCGCCCCCCGCCCTCCTCGGGTAATAGATGTTCCTCCTTTGCGAGATAGAGAACTTGCGCGCGCGGCGGCGGCGGCGGCGGCCGCACTTATATACTCCCCCGCGTGTATTACGCACGCGCGCGCAGCTGCGCGGCCGACCGCCTCTCTGGGCGGTCTTTTCTTTGAGGACGCGAAAGGCTTTGCTTTGTTGCCGCGGTGCTTTTATAGGTGGGACGAGGGGGTAGGGCCCAGAAGTCGGGGAGTTGAGTTTGGGCGAGTTTTCGGTATTTTTGTGACTTGGAGATGAATTCGATGATAGCGGCGTTAGAGATTTGACGGTGCGAATTTTTCGCGCAGAGCTTGCATCCCGTGATGGTTTGATATATTTATTGAGTACAATTAATGCTTTTGTATTATTGAAGAGTTTGAAGTTTCTGTAATGTTACGAATATTTTTCAATAAAATTTTACAGAAATAAAGCCCAGAGAAGTGTATCCTTATAAAAACAAAATTTCCTTCTCTTTGATACCATTTTTATGTACAAATATCTGCAGGAAAGTTTATTCATAAACAATATAAAATGAATGAATTTTCACGACAATTTTTATGCGCCTCATAAAAGTTCCGTCGAATAATAGTTTCGAAAATCCGCACGTGTATAAAAGAAGCTCTTAAAAAAGTGCATCCACGCGCGACTCTAAAATTTCTAAAAAAAAAAACCAAGCCCAAATAATTAAACCAAAATCTCGATCCACTTGCCTCAAAATTTCCATATCCGATATTTACCCCGCATAAAACCTTACGTCCACCCGAGATATCGCACATCTCCCGGCTGCTTCAGAATCAAAATTAGTTTTCGAACTGGTCCGCCCCGGCACGTCTGCATTTATGGAGCCATTACGCGCCCGGCGTAAAAACGTTGGCACGTACGTACATGCACGCGAGCGAGTATATAGGAGGCGCGGGTAATCTTGCTCTCGGCGGCTCGGGGGGTGGATCGTCGGGAAATCCGAGACGAGCGAGCGGACACGTTTTCCGCTGTAATAAATAAAGAAGTTTATGAGCCCGGGAGAAAGAGAGAGAGAGAGGATACGCGCCGGTGCTTAAAGGCTCGCGCTCCTCGCTGTAAAGGAGGCGCGACTGCGCACTTCGACTCGGGGCTAAGTAAAGTGGCGCCTCTCGGCTTTTAGATCGATTAGAAATAAAGTTTCCGAGCTTTTGGGGATCTCGGGGAAATGGGCGGTTTTCGATATGATGCGGTGTCGAGTTTCAATGCGGCATGGATATTTTGCAGTATTGATTTTATTCTTTAAACGGTGGTTAAGTAAAGCTGCTTTTGGAATTTAAAATGCGAATTGGGAATACACCGATTTGCTTAGACATTAACGTATGCAATAATTTAAACTGGCCAGTTTATTAATACTTGACTTACTAATTATATGTAGTAGTACAATTATATTATACTGAATATTTGAAAGCATCGATCACTTACTCCTAACTTATTCTTATTACTTAGACATTAACATACGAAATAATTTAAACTGGCCAGTTTATTAATCTTAACTTACTATTATAAGGACTAGTAATTGCATTACACTGAATCATTGTATTATGCTGTATTGAAAGCATTCATCACTTGAAAACGTTCATCAAAAATTCTTGTTATACCAGAGTTTCTTTTTTAAAAGACGCCTCTAAGAATCTTGCACTAATTGCATTCATAAATGTATCGATGATAATACAGCCGTATACTGCTTTGCAAAAGGAGCTTTAACGAACCATGAAGAAGCGATGACCAAATTGAACATGGCCAAATTGATGGTAGAGGAGACATTACTTTGAAGCTGGAACTACGGTATTTACGTTGATAAAAAAATATCGTTTTACTGCAGGCTGTTAAGCTGCAGATTCTGATCACTTCGTAATTTTCTTGTACTTGCAGTAATTCTTTTGTTTGTAGTTCAAAATTCATTTAGTTGAATCTAAAATTCTGCGTACTTAATTGATTATTGGACACTAGTTGAGCGTTGCCAGACGTACTCTCCATGACTTCTTGAATTTTCGCAAGATTTTCCAAAAAATGATCGTTAAGTGCGTTTAATCTACGAATATAATCCTCTCTGGAAGATGTTTTTATAATTAACAAATTATCATACAAATTTATTTTGCGCAATTACTTACATTTGAAAATTCGAGCTTGCTAGTCGCCGATATTCACTGTCATGTGCCATCATATAAGTCCTCATACTGTACATAAATATAAATATTGATTTTTGATATTAGAGTAAATTAAGTAAATTATTAATATCAGATATATATTTTTTGACTTACTGCAAAATATGCTCAAGTACACCAGCATAAACTCTATTCATGCCATTGTTAGTAGCCATTGTAATAATTATTTTGAGTTCAATACTTGGATGTAAAAACAAAATTAATTAAAAGTAAAATTAAATGTTTGACAATGTTAATCCTAAGCTCTGTAAACTAAATAAATAAAGGTATTTATAAATTTTTGTTTGACTAAGAATATATACTTAGTAAATTATTAATAGAGATATATTTTTTAACTTACGCAAAATGTAATTAATTACACTAGCATAAATGTTTTCGATGCTAACGTTAGTAGACACTGAATTATTTTGAGTTCAATACTTTAATGTCAAAATGAAACTGATGGCAAGTTGGTCAAGTTCTGTTTTGTTATGAAATTAATTTCTTATTCACAATATATAGTTATTATTTATAAACAGAAAACGATGGTATAAACACAAATCACTGAATTTCTCCTCTTAGCTATTCAATACAGAAACCGAACATTTCGAATACATATCTACGTAAAATGTAAAACAATTATCGTAATATTCTTATTTTCAAATTTACTCTTTTAGCTAATCAACATTACTTTTTTTATTAACTCTAATATTTATCTTATGAAAAAATGTTTGTAGTGTAAAATATTATTTTACGTACTCAAAACAATAAAAATCTTATCTTATTACAACTCTAATTGATAATAATCACACACATTTAAAAAATTAATTATTGCATAAAGTGCTTTGAAAAACTTCTTATACAAACGATAGTTATCTTAAAGATTTGAGACATTGATTTATACTCTTAAAATGATAGAGCAACTATGATAGATTTATTTCGATAAACCTTCCGATAAATTTAGTTACCAAGGTGAACTTTTTGTCAGTTATCTGAAAATTTCTTAAAAAATATTCTAAAGATTTCGTACGTAAATGCAAGCAAATCAAGCTAAATCAATGAAAAGAACAAAATAAATACGTTTTATCCTCAGCATAGAATTTCTACCCTCATTTTGGAACACGCAGTTAAACGCCCTTGTAGTTCCACCCCCGACCACATCACAAGCTTCCTCCCCACTCCTTCCATTCTCCTCATCTCCGTCATTACTCGGTATAATTGCCCTCTCCTAAGTCGATTTCGTCCTCTTCGTTACCCCCACCCCTTCGGCACAGACGCGCAAACGTGCCCCTCTCTCTCTCTCTCTTTCTCAGAATTCATGTCTCTTTTAAGCATTCCGTCCGCCATCTTCTCACTTAATAAAATAATTACCTTGAGCCAATTAAGCGACCCTCAACTACCTCGCGTTCTTTAGAACGAGGCTTTGTGCGTCGGAAATAGAGAGAAGAAAAAGAGAAAGTATGAAATCAAAGTAGGTGTTATGTCGATGAACACTTCCATTAATGATAAAGAGTATTATCTTAAAACTTAAATATTTCTTAATTTGTCTCTTATAGAGTGAAAATTAAATTCTCTATGATGACTTTTAAAACAAAATTAGATTTTTAGTTTAGAAAGATTTTTCCCTTAATATTAATTTATACAAATATGTTAATATATTTGTTCTTTACAATAAATTGATTAATATTAGATTCTATTTATCGAATTTTTTCGGCAATAAATTTTAAGAGTTTGATTGAAAAATATTGTTAGATATATCAATGAATCATTATTTTATCAACGTCTATGAAGGAACACGCAATGCGCGATAACTTTTAATGGAATTAAATAAGACATTTAGCTTTTCATCTACGTAAAATTTAGA
This sequence comes from Ormyrus pomaceus, assembly GCA_900474385.1. Classification (NCBI taxonomy): domain Eukaryota; kingdom Metazoa; phylum Arthropoda; class Insecta; order Hymenoptera; family Ormyridae; genus Ormyrus; species Ormyrus pomaceus. The sequence goes on along the minus strand of UCOM01003681.1, from coordinate 197 downwards.
AAAATTTGATTATTGAAAATTGAGAACAAGAAAACGTCAACCTTTTCAAATGAAATAATTCATAATCTAAGTGTCATAAGGTTTGATTTTCATTATTGGCATAATATAAATGTTCGATTGGTAATACAGTCAATTAAATCTCATCACTGTAACTTTATCAAGCGTTTAGTTATTGCTATTGAAAGTGTAATTATGCG
>UCOM01003680.1:0-16298 GCA_900474385.1 Ormyrus pomaceus | reverse complement strand
CTTTCTGAGCTATTTACTAGCCAATGTCAATTAGAAAGAAAATTATCAGCCTATTTAATAGTGAAATCATGTGAAAAAAAGCGTTTCATCGCGACCTATTAAATAGCCACGGACTTATCTATTAACTATTTTCCTGGCCATTTTCAATGCTGGAAATTCTACCAGGGTGATTGTATAATTATTTAACTGAAATCTGTATCATCATAATCTGAGTTTTTGGAACCCAAATTAATAAAATTTATTGAATTATTTGCTCATAATTAATTGTTCTTAATGAAATATTTAACTAATTCCAGTGAAATATATTTATATTATCAAAATTTATCCTCAATGCGCCATTTCAATTACTCCCCCCTCGACTGCAGCTAATTTTCCTCCAAAGAAAAAAAACCAGGCCAATCTGAGCGTTTTCCTTAGCAATTTCCACGATCAGCTTCTCCATCGGTTCGCGCGAACTGCTCCTTTCCCCCCTTCACCGAAGGCCCGACTCTCACCGGGAAATACACGAGGAAAACTTCATTAAGCGTCTGTCTTTCCGTATCGCTTGCGGAATTCCTCAGCCGACAATCGCGTCATCGTCTGCGGGGTCCCCCCGAAAATCGCCGATAAGGAGACGCGCGCCTGCGAGCTTTCAGCCGTTAAATTGCAAAATATCCCCCGGGAAATTTTTCCGACGCGACCGAGGGAGAGAGAGAGAGGACTACTGCCGCCGTAGTTCTGCGCCGAGCCCCACAGGCGCCGAAGATAGATGACGCCCCGGATGTGTGCGCCTCGGGGTGGCCCGAGCGCCGCGCGGCCTGCTAATTTTTTTTTTTTTTGTGTCTTGGAGCGCCGGCCTGCATGTATTCCTGAGGCGCTTTTTTCAGGCTGGGTGATAAAAAGTTTTTGAAAGTTGCCCGGGGAAAGTGACTCTCTGGGGTTAAATTCGGGATTATTTGTATAGTTATTTAGAGAGAGAAAGAGAGAGGGGGGGGGGGGAGTGTTTGTTTTGTACTAGATTATTTTGCATTCTTTAACTGATCGATATTATAAACTTTACAGATTTATTATACTATTGATCGAAATTCATTTATAAAACCGTTGATAGATTAAAAATTTAATTATTTCTATAATTTTTTTACTTCGTAATTTATAGTACTACACCAACAATATATCCTTTCAAAAGCTTTTTATAACAACGTGAAACGAACATGAATTTTGTTGCTCATTCGAAACTAAAGTAAGAAGCCAAGAATCTATACCGAAATGAACAATTCTTCTTATCTCGCAACTTTCCGAATTTATCTCCCCCATTAACTAAACTCCCGACTCTCATTGCCATAAAACGCGGGCATCCACTTTTAAGGAGTGCAGTCGGCGGCGGCGGCGCAGCGCCGAGAGAGAAAGAGAGAGAGAGAGAGAAAAATCAGTCATCGCATAACTTTTCGCGAGCAACAATCGCGACGACGCAGACGCGATACGCTCTTGGAGGTCTGCCATCGGCCCGGGAATCCAGTCCAATTCGCAATTCTATTCCGATGAGTTTACGAGCGGCCAGTGAAAATCCCGAGGATAAGGATCGAAGCGTTCGAAAGCAGGCGGCCTGCATCGCGGTTTATAGTTTTTAATTTTCGCCAATTGCCGAGATAACGGTGGCGGTACGACATTGTAAATATTCAGGTTTTTTTATTCTATTCCGATTTTTATAAACTTTACGCAAATGTAATTATGATGTTTAATAGATCATCGCTGGAGGTTATTCAATAGTTAGTACAATATTCTTACAATATATTACATTTATACGTTCAATGTGTCTTATATTATGCAATCTCAAAAATTTAGTAGAGATGATCTCTGCTGCCCAATTTTGGTGTAAAAAATTATTTATTATTTATAAGTTAAAGTTCGGGCCCAAAACGGCCACCATCAGGATAAAGCAAGATTTATATTTTATGCAGAACAAAATTTGAGGCAGGCCAAATTAACAATGAAATTGATTGTCGGGATAAAACAAAATTTATATTTTACGTCGAACAACATTTGTGACAAGTCAAATTAACAATGAAACTGATTGTTAACTTGATTATTTACTGATAATTATTTTTATACAAAATATAAATCTTGTTTTATCTCGATATGACCGTTTCGAGTAAAAACCCAATAATAAATAATTTTTTACATCAAAGTTGGACAGCAAAGGCCAGTCATTTCAATCTCTACCTTGTAAATTCATCAAAGAATTAAAGCTGCCGGTAATATCAACATACTTTATTAATTTCAATAATTTAAATTTCACATAATATAATAAATTATGATCGTTCAATATTCACTTGGTCAAATAATGAGTACAAAAGGAAAGTTAATGTGTAAACTTGGAAGGACATACTGCACTCATTAAAATCCAGTCTAATTTTAAAGGCATTTTCAAACCGTTCTTTTGAAAGTCAAGGGAGACACTAAGGTCACGTTTTTACCAACGTATAACGAACGATATCTTATTGACTTTTCAGAAAATTCACGCCATTCGAGGATCGACTTTCATTCAGTCAGGCATGTCGCTGACAGGTTGCGGTTTGCTGTCCATTTCTTGTTCTATTCTTTCTGGCGGAATAGCTGGCAGTTGTCCGCTGTGCTTCTGCTTTATTTCTCCGCCCCATTTTTTAATATGTCTATTTAAGGAACGCCGACGACGTGGAGAGAAAACGTTGGGTAATCGCCGGTGTACGGAATTCCGATGATTTTAGTCGAGACTTTTTTGCGTCAGTGAAATATCGGTAATATGCAGGAAATGTGTAGCAAGCGGAGCCGAGAACCCCAGGGAAACCCATAATTTATGCATGTCGTGATTTTGAATAGAAATGAAAATGATATAGTGTAGTAATCGTGCCTTTCTGACATGTTTTGCATGTGATGAAGCTGATCTTACGGTATACCTCTTATTCGCTTAAAAGGTAAAATCTAATTTTCAAAAACTTTTTTACGTTAAATCTGAATTACCCTAACTTTCAGATTTCAAAATTGTAATTTATACAAATTATATTTATTGTCACATTCAAAATATAAAAATCTTTTTTTAATTTCGTAAAGGTTATAAAATGAATTAGTGTCATTTTTAAAAAATATTCCCATTAAGTAAAATACAAATTACTATATGAAGATTATATTTCAGTTTATAATATGATATTTCTGCAAAATAAACATTTTGGTTTATTTAAGTAAAAGGTATACCGCCAAGGTAAGAAATTTCTGAAATGGAATTTTCCATTTTGTAAAACCTGTTTGACATTGACTCATAAATACTATTTGAGTCAGCAAAAGAGAATTGACTTGGATTATAAGCGGTAGAAGCAAAGTAACATTCAAACAGAAGATACAAGTATATCTTGAAAATTTAAGGCTTGGTTTTCTTTACAAGAAAGTGCAAGTGATAGAGTAATATTTGTTTAAAAGCTGCAGTTAAGTAAACCTTAATTATATTAATTCGTAAATAATTCTTTAATAAAGTTAATAAATGTTCTATGAGTAGTAAATTTTTACTGTAGTAGTATCATTTTATAAAATTTTCAATAGAAATGAATTTTAGTAATTAAAATAAGGAAAGTTAAGTTTTAGAATTATTATAGAAACAATATTGTTACGTTTGATAAATAATAGAAACTTCATTCCTCTTTAAATCATAAAAGTACAGATCTTTTTCCTCGTTTCAACTATAAAAACACTGCAGTAAAAGAAAATTTTCAGAGCAAAATTTAACGTTTATTTATAATTCAAAGTAAGTCTTACTGCCTCTTTGTAAATTCTTATAATTCAACAGTATACAGTTAGCACCACTTTTACATAATAAATAATTAATTCTGTTATTACAGTTTGAATAATGCATCAGGAACTCGCTCAAATTAAAAGACTCCACAATAACCTCATAAATATTCAAAAAGAGAGCATTGCGCCTAAAAGGAAGCAATCGACAATGCTTCCAACTCTACAATCAGCGATAATTCTCTCTCTTCCGTTCTTCTTCAACCTGACAATCGCAATAGAGCAGGAGATCTTCAAGACTCAATGGCTGCAGGAGGTGATACTTCCCCAGGATGTTCTTTTCATAGAATCCAGCAATTACCAGTCGTGCATCACCATCCGACCCCAAACCCCCGACAAAAGTAGGCTCAATGTGACTGTGGAAAGTTTCTCTGAGGGTCGAAAGAAGTACACTTGCGATGTTTCTATTGAGAGAAACGTTTCGACTTCACAACCTCTGTATCGACTAATTTCCCTGGAAAACAATATAGAGGTTCTCACGTCCGAGTTATATGGATGGGCTGCTATCATCGTTGAATTGTTTATCATCGATATGAAGACTTGTAAAGTCAATTATCAGAAGCTGGTCAATGACGATGATCCTGAAAAGTTGATTAGGGTATTCACAACAACCTTCAACGACAGCATTGACGTGTTTTTGACTAATTTGGAAAAGTGTAATAATTTTCCTTGCATGTGGAGGTTCAATGTGACAAGTAATCAGTGGTCTGAAATTAAAATTATTTCAAACTTTAATAATACCGATTCTGAAATGATCCAGTCTATTCTGCATTTGGGCAGTGGAACAAAGTATCTGTTATTTGTTGGCGAGTTTCTTCAGCAAACGCTAATATCTGTGGATACTGATAAAAATACGACTAGTGTATTTCCTTATAAACTGTCACAGACGTTGACTTTTGGGATTTATCGATCGACTTCAGTTGCGAATGAAGCTATTAGTATTTGTTTCAGTAATAAGACTGTAGTAAATTGTACGCGTTTTGATACAAATTTGAAGAAGCAGTTTAGCACGGAAATAGAAGTTGGCTACGAAATATTATTTGTTGATTCGTACAATACCAAAGATGGTGGAATTTTACTGCTTACTGGTTACTGTAGTAAAAAACTGAATTATCGGTGTATTGAGCACCAGATCAACTCATCTCAGATCAATTCTAGTGGGCAACAAGTTTCTATAAAGGAGTTTACAAAACTAGCTAATGGGTGTTTTCCATACTTCGCAGGTTTCTCGCTATTTTTTGAAGAAAATGGCAATATCTGTACAAGATTTTTATGTATATTTACGCAGTTTCGTAACTTGCGCATCAATCATCTTCTTTTCCGTTGTTTTTGATTACTGAATTTAAAATGTGTTTGTGCAATATGAAGTGCAAAGTGACGTGAAGTATGCATTTGTAAAGAAGAGTTAATTAAAAAGAAAACACAATGTCGAATAACAACACCAATGTAACTTGATACGTTTAGAAATAAAGGTAACAGATTTCTTGAACATAAGATCTATTTAGGTACAAAGCGTTTAATATTATCCGCAGCGTTGAAATAATATCCACAAATCCTAAAGTAATCCGTGTCTTTGACTAAATTACATGCCAACATTCGTCTTTACCCTTCAACAAATAATTCAGCTCCAGCAGCATTGGATTATTTAGATTATCTCGATGATAGTGGATTCTATAGCAACACTTGTTTAAGCTGATCCCAGAATACTTAACTAAGAAGCTTGTATTATTCATCTGGGATTCGCGAACTCTAACTCCATTACTTTAAGATGGGACACTAATTTATACTAATTTAAAGATAATGTTTCAGCGAAATCTCAAAGTATACAATGGATTTAGTAAAAAAATTTGATAAAATCGATAGCTTGGTTGGTGTAAGTCATGAATTTAAATTAAGTATCGATAATAGATTATTATTTCCATTTTAAAACCGAATTTAATTTATTCATGTTTTAATTACTTTATTAATTAAAATGCTATACATAAAAACATAATAATACACGCATTTCAAACAAGTATGAATTTAAAATTTTCATTAATAATTTTAATCGAAACTTTATAGATTGCATAAGAGAAAATTTAATAAATCAAAAAATTCGTTTGCATCAGCAAATTTAGAAGAAAAACTAACTTTGTTGATATATTAGCATCATCTCTGTCTTATGTTTCACTGCATTTTGCAAATATTTACTTTCGTTATTCTTTTTCCGCTTTTGTATTCTTTTCTCGTATATAACTGAAGCGGAATTTTCCCTTCTTGTTATTTCGCTATAACTTTGTAATTCGTTTCTCTATACTCTTTACTCTTTCTTTTCCTTCTCCGTAATTCCACTCGTTTTCTTTCTCTCTTGTGCCATTCTTATTCCCTTATTCTTCTTTCGTTGCCTGCTTTTTTCACGTTCGCTGCGGCACTCAGTTTGAATTACTTTAATCCCTCTGCGCATCGTTCCTTTGGCTCCTTTTTTCAACATTTTTCTTCTTATCAGAGGGAAACTTATTGGGCAAGTTTTGCCTTTTTTAATTGCCAACTACTGTTCAATACACTTTATTATCGACACTTCTCTAATTTAAAATTTTATTAAAATAATAATTGCAACTTTTTGTATCACAATTGTAAAATAGCTTTAAAATAAAATACATTTTTACCCCTGATAGCAATTCAACTACCTAGTTTTTAGGTATTGGTAAAACATTTTTTTCATTGTTCTTATAGCGATTTCATAAGATGAATATAACCTCAAAATATTTAACTTAAATTTTCTGCTTACTATATACAATATTATCAAAGAATATTGTAATGTAAAAATGTAGTAAGTTAAAAAGCAGTTTCAGGACTTTATATATTTACAGATCATTAAGATTGATTTTTATTATTAATAATTTAGTCGTTTTTCAAAGGAACCGTAAGATTTTTAATTAGATAGTTATGGTTATGGATATTCCCAAAATAGTTTACTTAACGTAAATATAGTAGGTATAGGTTAATGGACAGAGAGGCTATAACTGCTTTGGTTATATACAGCATGAATTATAGATATACTCTTTTACGTTCACGCTTAAAGCACACCAACTTGAATAGCTTATGAAAGCGAATCGATAATGAAGTGTAATGACGAGATGTTTTATTAACAAAGAAATACTTACTGGAATTCCAATGAATTTAAGCGTAGTAAATTTGACAATTTTGTTTAATTAAGATTCTTGAATATTTCTTTGAGTTTTCGGCACTTTTAAAATTATACATTTATTTACAATAGTACAATAATAAAAATTTGTGTTTTTGTAACTCAAAAGAAAAGCATTAAAAGGATTTAAAATAATCCATTATTATACTCACAGATGCAGAAACCAGACAGAACAATTTCGCATGCTTACCTGCAAAGAAAACAAAAAAATAACAGTTAGAAAAATTATTAATTATTTTTAAGAAATCTTTTGTGCCGAACCCATTCCTCCCATTCATCACCACAATAGGCTTCCCCCCGAACAAAAGGACAAAAATAAAGCCCCAAAATCTTTGCGTCCGTAATGGATAGCATCCGAGTAAAAATATCCGGCGCAATTAGTCTTCCGTTAAACGTCCGATATACCGACGGGGGCGCATCATTAATTAAGAAGCACTTAAATTAACACATTCCTCTCGCGCTGAAAGCTCGCCGATGTAATTAATCGCTAAAGACACTCCGCGATAAGCGACAAAGCAGAGGAGGAGAGAAGCACGTGGAAATCTTAAACGCGCGCGGCTATTTGTAAAAGAGTGGGTCTGCGGGGGGCAGGAGGCGAATCAGAAATTCCTCGGCCGTCCGCATAAATATTTATCCCCAGATCAGTCTTTGAGTTCACTCCGCGCCGCTCATGAATTACTCGCGGCGTCGATTTGTTCCCACTCTCCCAGGCCTAGTTTCGGGTAGGGTAATAAATTGATCGAGCCCGGGACTCTCTCGCTTTTTCCTCGGGGATATGATTTGTCTTGAAGGACGTTGATTAATATTTGAGTGCGGCCTCGGAGACTGAATTATCCCGGGTTGTTTCACGCTGTTTATGTGTGGTATGGATATGTATGAGGGACGAGCTTCTTCCATTTTCCCTTTTTTCATTTCGGATTCTGGACGCGCGAAGAGATGTGCTTTCAGGGACTGCTAGTGTTGATTTTGTCGTATTTCGGAAGTTTGTCGAAAATAAGTTTGAAAATAGCGCAATCTTGAGAAATTGCGGTTTATGTATTCAGATATTAAATGGGTAGTAAATATTTTATTAAAATTGTTTACATTTCTACTACGCAATTATTTCTTGGTATTGTCTACGGCTTTATTTAAAAAAAAATGCTAGGGAAGACGTTCTAAGAGGTTCTGAGCACTTCTCATCATTTTAATAGCAGTATAAATTTCTCCGTCTTTTTCTAAGAAGCAAGTGAATAAATTGATGTAAATATACAATTCAGAATACAATGGGATACTATTAAAAGTAAATAACTGAATGCAGAAAAATGAGGAAACAAATTTTTTAACGACATCCACCAACGAATTCCGTATATCGCTTAAAAAAAAAAATACTGAAGAAGATCCTTTCGCATTCGCCAAAAAAGAAATTTCAGCACATAATATTCGGCGATACATTTAAATTCGCTCGGCCGGACTTTTTCATTTCCCGAAATTACGCGCTTCGAGAATAAAAGACAAGCAGAGATGACGCGGGAGAATATTTTTTAAGGGAAAAATCAAAAATTCTTTGCGCCTCTCGCAGTGCGGCATACACATAGCAATAACTGGCACATCGCAGCTGAAATTCCCTGAATTGCAAATTCGCAGCCAGTTACAGCACTCTCTTGGATTATTTGAGTGCATTTCGCCGCGCGAAAAAGTTCGCTCTGAAAGTAACTGTTAATCTTCATTACGTTATGCCACTTTTCATTTCAGTCGCTTTAATTAGTCAGTTTTTTTTTTTTTTTAATTTTGCATTTACTTTTGGCGCGAATTAGAATTATTAGAAGTGTTAGATTTGTAAAAATATAAAGTGTTATTTTTATATTTTTATAAAGTGTTATGTATTCGACTCTTTGATGTCAGGTATTTCTTTCAGTTTTATTATGAGAAAAGTTGACTTATAAAAGAGAATTTCAAAGTATATATAACTTTTGCTTCTTTTCGCTACAACGTTGTATTGCGTTTAATCATTCAGCATCAAAAAATAATTCATCGTATAGAAAATATTAAACTTCTTTTACGATTAAAGATTTTGTAATGAGGTACTTCATTAATTCGGTCTTACTCAAAGGACGCAGCTTTTTGCGATATAAAATAAACGATAATAGGTCAAAAACGTTATTAAATTTGAAACAACTCAAAATAGCGGGTGCTATTAAAATCCCCGGTAAAAGGCCAGGGGGGTCAAGCACTTCCAGGTTCTAATTTTCGTCATTAGCGAAGCGTCGACGAATTTCCTCTACGGAAAGAAAAACGAGGAAAGAGTCGAGGGTCTCTCCGCGCTTTCCACACTTCTCTGATCCTTTACGGTAATTGAATTCCCGTCGAAATTCTTTACCCGATATGTTTCCGGCCCCGATATCTGGGAAAGTCCGCTTCTTACTTCGAAGTGTTCGATCATTTAAATTGGTCTAATTATTTTTGTCGAAAATGGCTGCATTATTTCGTTAAATAAAAACTTACAGTTTCCTAAGATCAGTCCAATTATTTTCATGCTAGGAGGCTGGGTAATTAACACTTTTTTTACGTTCCCGTGAACTTTTGGGTCGACGTAAAAATTGTCGATAATTTTAAAATGCGGTAGTCGTTTTCATTTTTTGAAAACTTTTACGTAGAATAAACACAATTCTAATAAATATAGTGATTTATTATTGAAAGTTGAAGCATGAATAAAACAATTGGCTAAAATTTAACGTTACTCCTGCATTAGACTAATGTGATTGACGATAGTATAAAGTAAGACCAGGTCGGACTAGCAGATGCAGAATTTATAAATTATTTTGTTTAATTAATAACATAACCTACGGGTTTGAACATGAAATTTGCCAACTAGTGCGATCACCCTAGATTATGAATAAAAGGTTGATCTTTTAATTGATGAAAATCAATTTTTGACAGCATTCTTCTAGCCCAAATTACAGCTGCTCTGTGGGAAATTTCATCATTATTTTTGGCTAGCTCACCAATAATTCCCCAATTTCGTTGATGAAATATTTTTAATAAGAATTTAAATTAAAATTTATATGTTAAATAAGAATGTAAATTAACATTTTGTAGGATTAATAAGTAAATGAAGAATGTAAATGTAGGTTAAAATTTTATATTTAAAATGTGAGCATTTTTCGCCGATACTTTTCGTAGCGAGCAAATGCATATATTTGACACGGGTATAGAAGTATTAGTATTTAGAAATAACTATGTTGGAGCTTGAAATCAGTCGGCTTAAAAATAATGGAGTTATTGAAATATGTGCTCCCTGCAAGCTAAAGATTTAATTTCTTCCATCTATTTAGATGATATCTGTATTGGCAGCGCATTCAGAGAGTGTGAACTGGACGTTTTAGAAACGATAAATCTTTTACGTTTTCTTGGTTTTATTATAAATAAGGAAAAAAGCTATCTTTTTCCAGCAAGACGATGTGAATATCTAGGTTTTATAGTAGATACTCAAAAACTTGTTTTAGAATTACCGCAGAAAAAATGAAATCTAATCCAAAGCACTCTGAATAATCATCATGTTGGGTCTTGGTACAAAATAAGAGATTTTGCTCATTTGATAGGTCTTCTAATTTCTAGCTAACCAGCCATAATATGTGGTTTTCTTTATTCTAAAAATTTCGAAAAGACTATGTATAAGAATTTAATTATAAATGATGAGAGTTCGACTGCGTAATGAAACTACCAGTCATTACAAAATGAGTCATTAATAAAGTTTTTGATGAAAACGGTGTCGTTTTTAGCAGGGTGGTTGGTCAAAAACTAGGTCAATTTTTAATAAATTAGTCAAACACTCGTGAAATAATGGTGAAAGCTTCCAACAGGGTGATTTTGAAATGAATATTGTCATAAAGTGGTATACGACTGTAAAATTTCAAATAAAAAACATAAAGAAATCAAAGCGAAATTGTAAGCCCGACTCGGGTATTGAAAATTGTTTATGCAAATACCAATATAAAATACAAAACGGGCCGACTATATTATGCTCATGACGCAGTAATTAACTGCCGGCCGTTCCTGACGATTAATTAATAAGTTCGCTAAGTCGTTCATACGCATTTTCGAGGACACATTTACTGACTCCGCATTATGACCGGCCTCTGGCCAACAGTACTTAATTAATTTGTAATTTTAAATTATTGTCCGGTGCATTTTATTCGCGGGGCAGCACGACACGCGGGTCGGCATTAAATATTGCATTAAAAATTGTTAACGACGCGGAATTTTCGTAATTTATTCTAACGATTTCAACGTCCTCCCCGCGTATTGATAATAATAATAATAATTTATTAATTATGCGCCGGATTTTATAGCACTGAATTTTTACTTTATTCCCTTCGTGACGTCGGCTTAAGTTATTGCCGCTGGTTTGAATGGCGGAGTTTTTTTAAGAGTCCAATATATGAAATTTAATTATCTATGAAAACTCTGATCCAACTCTGCGATTTCGCTAAGCCATTTATGCCGTTAATTAAACATTGAGAGAGAATTTCTTGAAATCAAAGAAGGCTTCTTTTTGATTCAAAGAAAACATTCTTTAATTCAAAGAAATCCATTTTTAAAGAAAAAAAATGTTCTTTTTTTAAATAAAATTTTCCTTTCTTAAAGAAACTTTCTTCTCATTAAAAAGGGGCTTCTTTGAATTAAAAAATGTTTTCTTTAAATCAAAAAAATATTTAACCGATTGCCCGCAATGAAGCTTTCTTTGATTTCAATAAATTTTTTTCTCAGCGAACAAATTTCGAACAATTTACTTTCACCAGCACATCGACTTCTCCCGAAAATTAACAAACCCTAACATTTAAACTCGAAAATTCCGAAAAAGCCAGCTCCCCGCAAAGACCCGCGCAAAAAGCTCGCCCCCCGAGATAAAGATCTCAATTACAGCGGGCGAAAATTAGAAAATAGAGTCGACGCGGACATTTCTGCTCTTTGTACCCGGCCTTCGCGTACGTGTTGCGTCGTCCGTGATTTTCTTGCGCGCGAGAACCCCCGGAATATCATATCGCATTACGGGAGTGGGGGGTGGGAGGGGTGGCGAATTTCGCGCGCGTAGGCTGCTTTGAATTTTTATGACCCCCGGCGCGCGTCGTCCTTTCTTTTCAGTCCGCGCGCGTTAACGTTTACGCCGCGGCTTTGTTTTTAACGGCCGCGTTTTTCCCTCCTTCGGTGTGTATGAATACGTAAAACGATTGATCGCCTTGGTTTTGGGAGAAAGGAGAGTTTTTGAATAATTGAGAGGCGAGAAGAGGAGCGGATTTTCTTTGCTAGTGCTGGCTGTTCGTTGTTCCTTTTTACTTTGAAGCGCGCGGGCTGAATTTATGGCGTGTTCTTACTTTTTTTTTTTTTTTTTTTTTCTGAAAAGAGTGTAATTTCTTAATTTAATTACGATATTAGTCGTCATATTTTATTAAAGGTTTTAGTGCCTCTTCTACGAAAATTCATTTTATAAAAGTGTTGTGAAGCGAAAAGGTTAATTGAATTAAAATTTTTATACATAATATATGTGGTAAAAATAGCATTAGAATTAGTCATAATGATTTATAAAAAAGCACCTTTCTAGTGATCGCAATCAACCTTCTTTCCACCTTTCAACCTACTCCACTTTATAAATTTTTATAAAGGCATCGCGGCAGGCGGCATCATTAAACCCCGGGGAAGAAAAACTAGCACCCTGAATTTTCAGACAAAACTCGATCTACATAAAAAAAGGGGCGCGCTAACAACCCGCCATAAACAATCGCGCGTCCTTTATAAGCCAAAACCACGGCGCACTTCAAAGGCGCGCACGGAACTCCGGCAGCAGCGTCGTCGCCGAGCCCGAGAATCGTTAAGGGGCCGCTCGGCAGAGAAAGAAACCTCGAATTGAATGCAGCCCGGCGTTGATACGCACGAGCTAATAACCATTCAGCGACAATGGCGCCCGAGAGAGAGAGAGAGAGAGAGAGAGAGAGAGAGAGAGAGAGAAAGGCCGGCAAAAAAAAGGGCGAGAGAGAAAATTCCACGCGCCTCGTGAAAAGCAAGTAGTGTAAGGGTAATGCACTCGGCTGAAATTCAGTCGCGCTCCTCGTTTTTTCCCTTTATCTTTGTGCCCCCGACGCGCGCGGCTCTTCTTTTTTTCTCTCTCTCCCAACGACGAAGCTCTGAGTAAAAATAATCGTTTGTGAAAGAGGCTTTATGTTTCTGTTAGAGCGGACTCGTGATCGCGTTAGCGTCTTCCCGCTGACTGGTTCCTCGCGCGATTTTGCCGCTGGATTATGATGCGATATTAACGGGGCTGCTTCTACGAGGTTTTTTTTTACGATGTATCGAAGAACTCGACGGCGGAGTTGTGCTCCTTGGTTGGTGATGGATTTTCAATTCTCGTTCATCGACGATTTTTTAATTTGAGTTTGTTGGTACTGTATATGTATACAGATTGAAAATAAGGTTGATGGAAAAACTAGAAACTGATTTATGATTGATAGAATTGGATGAATAATTTTTTAATTTTCATGTTTTATTGATATTGTACCGATTAACTGCGCTTTGAAGAATTAATTTCAAAACCTTTCTTTCAATATTATTTTTGTCCCGATTACTTCGCAAGAAACTTCAAATATTAATTATGCATCGTTATTTGCGTATCAGTGGAGACTTTAGATGCAAATATATGGTTTATAAAATACTTTATGAACTTTTTGTTATTTTGTGATAACCTTAGATTCACGAGTCTTAAAACTGATTTATTTCCGATTCTCTAACATCCAAATAAAAAAAAATTGCACATCCAACGTGACCAAAGTTTTTGAACAATCCTTTGTAAAAAAAAGAAATACGTACAATATTCGTTTATTTTTACTCTTTAAATTAAAAAAAAAAAAAAAAAAAAAAGTTTTATTACTATTCAACATACCGCATGGAACACGTATCTATTTAGATATAATCTAATATTCGTCACTTGAAAAAACAACCCGCCGGTTATCTCCCCCCTTTTATTTTCTAATTTCCTCATCGACACGTTGCTCGGTTCGGGAGGCATCTGCTCGCCCCTAAGGCCGTCGAACGAATGCTTGTGTTTTATGCACGAGTGCGAGTAACGAGTTTTTAAAGTGACCGCGACGCGCTGCTGATGATTTGTAGGAGCCTTTACGCGAATGTTTAGCGCCGCCGGTCGCCGCTTTTAACGGGGTGGTGCTTGTGGGTATTCATTGGTTTAGTAGAAGTAGAAGTAAGTTGGAACTTGTTTTTGTTGGGAGTGAGGGTATCTATTTGTGGTATGGGAACAGTCACAGGAGTTAAAATAAAGTTAAATTAAACAATTGTGTCAATTGTAGTGCAATATTTTTATAAGTTACTGGGTGTTTACTTAACTTATTTTTAAGGTCTAAAAGTTGCATGTATTTCCAAATATTATATTTCTAAATGGACGTAATTCGAAATTTCTGATAATTATGATGGAAAATGACAAACTGCACTTTAAATTCAAAACCTTATTAATTATGAATGATACATATTAATTTAATTATATAATTCAGCTTTGTTGAAAATTACTTGTGAAGTATTATTAATCGCTGGATCCATTTTTAATTTCATACTTTGGATCGAAATTTAATATGTGAATAATTTTCATTTCATTTGAATAGTTTCAGTGAAATAAAATGGAACATGCAAATTCTATCGAATTGTATTTCAACGCCTCTTCCTCATGATCAATTGGTAGTAGTACCCCCGCTTCGCGCCAGAATCCGCCAGAATTACCACACTTTTAAAGCAAAAAATGAACGCACGGGCGCCTAGCGCCGCCACCGCTGCTCTCTCGCACCAACGCCGCTCGCCGATCCTCATTAGTTTAAAGTGTTGCCGTTTTAAATTTGGGAAATCTATAACAATTTATAGATAGGGAATGCAAGGGAGGGATTGATCATTTCGGAAGAGGCGTTTCATACAATCTCAATCGAACTTCACTTACAGGTAAGTTCGTTCAATTGTACAATTGTCTTAAACACAAGTAATATATTATTGCTAAGATTAAAAAAAAATAAATAGTTAAATTAATATTATTATTATTATTATTATTATTTTGAATAAGTCTTTATTATATTGAGCAATTGTTTATAACATATAAATTAATAAACATATAATATAAATATATATTAATTGAATAAATTAATTTTACTAGATTAGAATTTTCATAAATATTTGCAACTATTAAGCTCTTTTTTTTTCTCTTACAAAAACGATGGTTGGATGTTGTGAAGCATTTAAAGATTGATTTTGATTTATCGATAAGGAATAGGCGCGAGAATTTGCTACATTCGTTAGATTTGAATTTTCATGAATGTTTGCAACTAAATAATTAAATTGAAATAACTTAAAATAAAAGGATTAATATTTTATTTTTTAAATTAGTATTTTAGAAATGAGTAGACTATCCTATCATATATTTAAATCAAGTAAAGTAAAATCATACTGAAAAATCGCATGTATAACCCTAAAAAAGAAAATATTACGCGCGAAGAGCGTTGGATTTTACTTGTTCAATGTAGTTTTGATTTGATGGAAACGGAACAAACCGAATATGACGTTCCAGACGGCAAAACTATTCCAAATTAATTTCTTTTAAGCAGAGTTAACTTAAAAACAATTCATTTGGGATAGTTTTGCCTTCTAGGGTCCTTACGATCGCCTTATAACAGCCCTAATCAGAACCTTAGCAGGTAACCTTACAAGGGCCTTATGATCTGGTCAGACTACCGGAAAAATTTTCTACTCGAGAAGCTCTTTAACAGTGAGGTATTTTTTTTATTTATGTCATTAAAATTATATTTAGGTTAAAAAGTGTAGCAGCTGGACCGATTATACATTATAACCTAAATATAATTTTAAACAAAGAAAATAGCTCAGTGGTAAATAAACGAGCTTGCCTAGAAAGACAAAGGTTCCGGGTTCGAATCCTGGTACGAAATTTTTTTTTTTTTTTTAATATATTAACATTACTATAAGGGCTTTATGTAGAATGTAGTTTTAGACTATAACCTTGAACTATACTAAGGTACTATACTCGTGTAGTAAATACTATAGGTTACGTATAGTAAGGTATTACACTGAGAGAAGTTCTTACTAAAAATTACTATTTTTAATTGTAATGCCGGGACATACTCGAATTATGAAAAATTTTATTATATGTGATTAGAAAAAATTACTATTTTATATTGTAAAAATTGGAAGCATAAATTTTACTACACAAAATAGTAAAAATTTCTCACAATATTAGTACTTTCTGCGCAAGTCAGGGGGCCCTCGTACCTGCGTTGAGGTTAGG
>UCOM01003679.1:0-16248 GCA_900474385.1 Ormyrus pomaceus | reverse complement strand
GGGGGGGGGGGGGGGGGGGGGGGGGGGGGACGAGTAAAAATATTTGCTTACAAGTAAAGGTCGCGCGGACAGGCTTATCCGCTCCTCGTCCGCCTTTTAGAGCCGAGAACTTTTTTAGGGGGAGAGAGAGGCTTCGGTGGAAAGATTTTCGAGTGGATAAAGCGGTGGACTTCGTGGATGATAAGTTTTTATTCTAAAAGTTTGCCGAGTCTAATAGGTTACCGTAATTTTCTTTTCATCCGGTTCCAGGGGAGATTTTTTGAACTTCGCGAAGGGCTTCAGAATAAAATGATAGAAAAATTACGAGACGGTCGATAGAAGGGAGAGGGGAGGGATTTTAAGGCAGAAACGTTTGTTGAATTAAAGTCGTTACGAAAATTGAACGAGTTAGCAGGATTTTTATTCAGTGTACATTCGTAGATACTGCACGCTTTCGAAAGGTTACCTCGAACAATGCCTTGCTTTGTGGTCGCTTTCAATTTCGATGATTAATTGTTTTTTCTTTATTCAAGTTGCGCTCAGTGTTTTCATAGCCTTTTCTACCTCGATAATTGCAAAGAAAGGCTTTAAAGCTCAACGAGGTCTTCTTGTGTATATACCGACGGAATATCTTTCGGAGAAATAATGGACATTTTGAAGCATTTCAATTTACAGATTACTACAAGTAGGGCGCGGGCAAATACATTTTCGATATCCGACAATGGACGAGTTGTATTTATTTTGACGTCAGAATAAGAAAGATTTTCGCTTTATTGAATCGAGCCATCAGTCAAAATTTAAAAATACGCAATACAAACAAGATTCAAAAGCGCACGCTTCAACTTACCTCGCGCAAACGTTCGACGTAAACTTCATTTCGGCGTGCAATCCCAATCAACGGAGCGCTGAAAAGGGCACCCTTTTCATTTCAATCAGCGCCTACGGCGCAAAATCCCCCGTGTTATCTCTCGGCGAAAGCGTATTACAGTTGGATCTTGACAGCGCGTCGCGCGTCGATACCACGCGCGCGCGAGAGCGGGGTGATCGGGCAAAAAAGGGAAAGCCGATAACGGCGTGTGCGCGGTCTCCGGGGCTCTTCCCGCGCCGCGACCTTTTCCCACTGATCAAAAGCGAATTTAAAAAAGAGAGGAGAGCCGGGCTGCGCATCGCGCAGCTTTGCAGGAATGCGTGCGACTGCACACCGCGAGTCGGTTTCATCACCGTTATTATTTTCCTGTATCTCGCCCCTTTTTTTTTTTTTTGTTAAAAGGACGAACGACCGACTGCTGCTGCTGCTGCTGCTGCTTGTGACGCGGTTTTATTACGCGCTCTTTTTTTTTTAAGCTAATTTCGTCGGGGTTTCGTATAATTTTTGCGGCTTTTGTAGTGTTTACGATGTCGGTGGCCGTTAAACTGGGGATGTTTGGTTTTGACTGAAAAGTTAATTAAATTTACGGGCTTGCATAAAAATTAATGTAAAATGTTTTAAATATGTTGCGATTTACGCGGTTTTAATTAAATTTAAAAAAAATATTCCGTTTCTCGTTTTTCGGCGAGAGCTTCAATAAAAGTTAGGGAAATTGTTGGCATGATTTATAAAAAAAGAAATCTGATAGGCATTCAATTATCGGAAATTTCACGCCACGAAAGTCTACAAATTCTTCGACATCTAAAATTACTGGAGAACAATGCGACGTCTGGAATACTTGGAATTTCCATTATATCAATTGGAAATAATCGCAATATATATAATCGCTTTCAACTCTATTACTTGTGATGCGATTACTTTTGTTGTATTTTCGAAATTTTTAAATTGCATCGAACGATCCATTAAACATGTTTTTTATTTAATATCGAAGTTATCTCAATTTTGTATAAAAAAAATTAAAAAAAAGATAAAAAGATGAAGTATTTATTAAACGGCTCTTGAAACAAAAAATGTAATCCATTTTAATTAAATTTAACCCGCCTAGATGTGATATACGCACAAATTTTAATTGAAAAGTATCGAAATTTTTTGTTTAAGAAATTTTTGACCCGAATCAACGCATACTTTTCATCTGCCCAAGATATTCAACGGTCCACCCAGGCAGAAGCATTAACCCAAACACAAACCGAGCCAGAAAATACGCCTACAGTAAAACTGACATCTTTAAATCCCACTCGAAGGAAAAAAAAAGACGCGAATAAAGACATCCGCGAGAAGAAACTCCTAGCAGCTTAAATTCCCACGTCCTCTCGCACTCGGGCGCAATTAGCGCGCAACAAATGAAATTACAAGCAGGGACAATGCCCCAGAGGGAGGCGGGAACTGGGGGGAGGGGGCGAGGGAAGTAGGGCTAATTCTTCGGCGCGCGTTCTCGCGCTATCTCGCGCGCGTGCCCCGAGTTTCGGATGAGAATCGCTCTCTCGACTTTTCCTCCGGATGTCCTCTCGGCGTTCGACGACTACGGCGGCGGCGGCAGCTTGTCGCCGCCGCCGCCCGGAAGATAATCCATTTTTCACTTTTCTCTCCTTTCAATCAGCGACTCGCGCGCCCGGCGACATTTGTCGCAATCAAATTTGCGCGAGAGCGCGTGTCATCGTTTTGTTTCTCTCGATCCTGATTGAGTGCTTCTTTCGTCGCGAGGGCCGAGTTCGCCTTCTGCTTTCTGTTTTTCTTTTTTTTTTTTTCTGTGCTCGCGCGAGATCGCGCAAAAAGTAGCGGAAAGTTCGCGCGGAGTCGCGATTTTTATATATATATATATAACGTCGCGAGTCCGAATCGAATTACCCGACTGGAAAATACTTTTGATTTTGAAGCCGGACGAGGGAAAACTTGTTACACCGAAATATGGATTGCGTGCGGCGCGGTGCTGGCTGTTTGGGAGGCGGAATTGTTTTCCGGTTATATTTCGAGAAAATAAACAGGGCTTGCGATATTTGTACGGCTGCGCAAAGTAAACATTTCTTTCCGAAGCTTAATTTCCGTTTGAATGTTGAATGTTGGTTTAATTAACACTATTACGATTTTCATTCACTGTAGGAATAATATTTTTCTTATTACGTCGAATGACGTTGATATTTATTTACCGCGCTGAAGTTACTTTTAAAATCCAATTAAAAATACATTTTGATCATATTTAAGCTGAGTAATGCCAACAATTATTTTATAATAAACTCATTTACAATTCCGAAGCGAACTATTGTTGTCTCTGCAATCCGAAAATCACGCTCTCTCCAAAGCCCTAAAAAATCAACGAAATAACAAAAGAAACGCTATTATACCGTCGCGTAAATGAATCGCAGCCTCATCAGAAATGCAGCCGGGCTGGCAGTCACTCCAGTTTCTAAAAATACAGCCCCTTCGCTATTTTAAATCGCGAAGCATACCTGCGCCCAGCGTCTACCTTCAGCGCTGCAACGGCCACCCCCCGCGACTCGACATGCCGGCGGGTTGCAGAGAGCAGCCCTCATTCCGAACGTTCATTTCTTTCGGGAATTATGCGGGAAAAGTGTGTGTCTATTCCCGCGATTGTTCGTGCTCGCGGCCTTTGTCGAGTGTCCCGTTTCATTTTTCATTCGGCTTCAATCTCGTTACATCTATTTTGGGAGCGCGCGACTCGAGCCGAGGGCTGCGCCACCGGTAATGCGCATTACTTTTTTAAGCGCGTAAGGACAATCTATTGTCGGGATCGATAAATGCTGACGCTCGTAAGATTTGATTACTGAAATATTCATCGGGATTCGTGAATGATTAAAGTTAATTTCCCTTCAATTAAATTTGACCTGAATTCCGAGGATTTCTAATAAATATTGGATAATTCACTTATCGGGAAAGGAGAGAAAGAATTTATAATCGGACGTTTTTATTTTTAGTCGGGCGAGCGAGGATTCGCGTCATTTCGAAGCGAATATTCGTGAAAATTGTTAAATATTTAGTTTAATTTTTATTAATAAATCTCTGGCCTATTTATATATAAGGATATTACAGGTTTACACGTGTAAATAATTATTTTTTATCCAACACTACGTTCTAATTAATCGTTTTAATTAAACAAATAATAGAGAATTGAACAAGTCTCGCCCGTTTGTTCATCCAGGCTGCAGCGAAAAAATGCCGCATAAATATTCCGTTTCGCGCGAAAAGAGCCTTGTAAATCCTCGAACTCGCGAACTCGTACACGAGGAAAAGTCGCGCGAAAAACGGCGAAAAACCAAAAAAACACCCGACGGGCAGCGCACAACAACGGTTAACCCGTCGCCGTTTTACACCGACCGGTTCAAAAGCTCCGCTGGCTCGTTCAAGCGGCGCGCGCAAAGCGATGTAATTTCGCGCAAAACAAAAAACTGCCGGCACTCGTCACCCTCTCTCCCCGAGAGCAGTCGAGTAAATTCAACGCTCCCCCCGTCGCGAAAGATGTCGCCGTCCCGGGAAATGACGGAAAAGCGCGCTCGGTGACGGACGGGGAGAGGCCGAGGCGTTCATTATTCACTCCGCGATATTAATGCCGGTGTCGCGATGCCGGACGTTGCGTAACACAACAGGAGCTCATCGTGATTTTTTTTCCGCTGGCGAAACAAAAGCGTGTGGCGTCCGGCTCCCTTTTCCGCGCGCTTAATAATTTATGTTCGGGAGAGAGGTCGCTAATGAAAATCTCGGGGAGGGCTGCTTGAAGCGCGCCGGTTGGATTAGGGTGTCCCTCTCGTGCGGCTGCCGTTGCCGCGATGAAAAGCTATCGAAAGAGGTTGTTAAGAAATTTAAGATGGTTTATCATTGATAAGCGCCGAGATTCTCCGAGGTGAGCGCAAAACAAAAAACGCACACCGATCCGGGGGGAAATCGACTTTTAGACGGTGGAATAAATTTGCTTTCTCTCGGTGTGGAGGGAATTTTATTCGCGCGTTATTGGTTTATTCATGCGTTGCGATGTCGTTTTTTTTATGCTGGAGACGTGATATAATCGTTGATTGTGTGCTCGCGCGAATTCGTTGATTCATGTGTGGATGCTAATAAAATAAATTAATGGGTTTTGCTTTTTTTTTTATTTACAGTCGCCCTTTCGTTTTGATGACTTTTTTTTTACCTTTTTACCTTTTGTCCTGCTGCTGTTTGGTTGCTCTTATTATTATAATGCTACAGAACTGCAGTGGTTTCTAATTCAATGAAATGCAATTGATTATCGATGGCATCGGTAAAATTATGTATGAAGTTGTATCAAGTACCAGGAACATATCGTAAATAAAAATTCTGTACATTAAATCCAGATATTCTTTTCTGCCCTTTTAAAAAGCTCTTGAATCTCTCGCCTCAACAATTTATTAAGATCAACAAACGCGCACCCGGAAGAATCTTGGAGAAAAGAAAAAGGCACTAAACCGCAGACGCAATTTTATACGTTCGACGGATATTTCAGTTACAATTTATTGTCTTCGATAAGACCTCTCGGCTTTGTTTTTTATATCCAGTATTCCGATCTTATGCGAGAGCACGCGAACTATATATATATATATATAACTCTTGTTTTCTTTCTGTTGCAGGAACGTATTTCATACTTTACGACTTTATCGACTATTTCGAAAAGGATAATCCAAGCGCGCTGGATCGCGGCAAGTTTATTCAGATCATTAACAGCATATTCAAAAATATGTCCAAGATCGAGAGAGAGGCGATCGCGTTCCAGGTAAGATGTATCCATTGCAGTATTCATTTATCCATCTAATTTCCTAAGAATTATCAAAGACACATTAATCGCACGAGCTACAGCAAATTACCAAGAACGACATTCATTCCAATCAACCCGCGAAAGAACGCAGCGAAAACAGCCACGCAGCCGAGGCAAAATGTAAATCGTTGCTCGCCGACGCAAAAAGGCAAAGTTCGCGGCCGGAAGTTCGGCTGCAGGCGGTGTGTTGGTAGGTTATACGCGCGGTAAATTCGGCGGCAGCCTTGCCGGGGAATTAGTCGGGGCAATAATTTGATATCGCACGGCGGCGGCGGCGGCGGCGGCGGCGGCGACGTCGGCTTGCAGGTACGTCGACCTCGAGGTGCAGACACACAAACTCGTCGTGCGTGCGTGTGTGCCTAAGCCTCGCTCTCGCCCTCCTCGCCGCCCGACGACTTTCAGATATTGTCGAAATTCCCCGCCGGTCTCTGCTGACGCCGCCAAAGGCTGCGATCGGTCTGTAGTTCCGGACGTACAAACACGTCGTCGGCTGGGAGGCTCTGTGGAAATTGAAGTGTTTGCTTGGGTAGTTCGTCGGTGAAGACGGAGCCTCGAATCCAGAGTTTAAAGTTCACTTTCGTGTTACAAACCGTGATGAATTGAAATTGTTTCGTGGAAAATATTTTGTTTCTCGTCTCGATTAATGAACAGTAGCTAAATTTAGTCTCAATTTACACTACATAATTATATAATAGCAAACGCAGCTGCCTCCTCCCTCGTTCCAAAAGCGAAAGAATTCCACGCGCCGAGCTTCAGGCTCACTTTTTCAAAGACACTTCTCGTTACTCCCCTCAGCGATGTGCCTCCACAATGTCCTTTTAAGCCCGGCGCACGACCAGTCCACTAAATCTGGCGATCTCGGCGTCGCTTTCCCTCCCGAGCACTCTTTGCTAATAGGTCTCTGGGTTACTCGTGACGTGACCTCTTCCCCTTTCTTGCCCCTCTTCTTTGACGACTTCCTGCAATCTCTCTCCCCGGTGTCGGACTTGCTCCCTCTCTCTTTCTCTCTCTCCGTCGCCCGCGACATTCTTCATTGCGCCGGAGCGCTTTTGCGCGTCTGGTTATGTCTCCCGGCCTTACGGTTATTGCCTCCCTTTTTCCGACTTACTTCCATTCACCCTTTGGGGCTTGCGTGTACAGTCAGCAAAGATTTCCGACTTTTACCTCCGAGTCGCGGGGAATATTTATGGCGGCCGCCGTAACTCCTCGGCTTTTTTGCCCTCTCCGCCTAATTTGCCGGGAATGCCGTGCAATTTTATTCGCGGCTTTAACAATTAATTAACGGGACGCCCACTTCTATTAACAAACAGCCCTTCATTACTCTCGAAGTGAAGCGAGAGCCTCGATAAAGTCGCCGTATAACAATGGCCCAAAATTCATAGAGCGTAAATAGACAGTAAGAGATGCAAGTAGGAAATAACGGTCCGCGGCTCCCTCCGAGAATCGAGCAATTGCGCGCCGAAAAGCATCCCCGCGTATTTCGCGTAATAGCTCTCGACGGGGACGAGGAATTCAGTTCATTGTTGCAGCCCTCGAAACTTTCGAGCGACTCCTGCGGTAACGGCCGCTTATTAGAGCGCAGCGAGAGAGAGAGACTGGCAAAGGGAGGCAAAAAGTTGGCGCGGCCGTCGGTCAGCTTCTTAACGCGGGGCGCGCGGCTAATTGCTTTAATTAATCGGCAGGTGACTGGGGTCCCCCCCGTCAAAGAGAGCCCTAAGTGCCGGGCGAACTCGGACAAGAGGAGGAGGCGAGACGGAGATCGATTTTACGCTCCGATGACAAAAGTTACGCGCCGGCCGGCCGGCCTCTCCCTCCCGGCTATGGGGGAAAGACAAGGCGCGGCTAATGGGCGACGGGAAATTTGGCCCCGGTGAGCTTTGAGTGACTGGGAGAGAGGCGGACTGGCGACGGGTTTCTTTATTGAGGGCGGAAGAGGTAATTAGTTAGTTTTAAATGACGCTCTTGACTGAGGTTAGTATATTGTAGGCTTGTTAACGTTTATATTGCGAGTTTGCTTCGAGTGGTTTTGATTTATTTCGTTAATTTAGTTACTCTTTGAAGCGAAAGCTGCTAATTAACGCATCGACGAAAAATGATATCCAACAAGATTCTACAATACACCCTGAAAAGTTCGGAAGAAGAGCCAGAATTCGCATTAGAAAGAAATTCGGAAACTTTCCCGGATTCAAGCCACACGCCGCGCCTCGCGCAAAAGATAAAAAGCAGCCTCGCCCAAACGTACCTACCATCGCGCTCTCGCGCGCGTTCGTTAGCGGAGGCATAAGTTCCCGTGCCCTCCCCCCCTTTGAGGCAGAAGCTCGTTAAGCCCGCCGAGGTAAGAAGCCGCGGCGGGCCGCGGGAGAAAGCGCGCCGAGAGTTTTTTTTCCTCTTCCGAGGCCCGATGGCTCTCGTTGCATCGCAAATTGCTGATTTCTTGCCGATTTGCATCCGCGGAGAGAACGCGAGAAACCGCCGCTACTGTGCGAAATTCGTCCTCGATTGCCGCTGCTGCGACGAGTTTGCGTTTTTTTTTCCTCGCGGAACGCGATGGATCGGCGGGTATCAGCTCCGCGAGTGCGGATTCCGGGATCGAGGAAGGAGCGTAAAGTAAATTGGACGGGGGAAGGATAAATTATTTGTTGATTTGCGTTTCAGGAATAAGTAGGAAAATCTTTGAAAAATATAATAATTTTAGTAAATTATCATCTGTTTCGTCACTTCGAGCGAAAACTGTTTTATTCGCGAAGAAAGTTAAATGCGTTCAATTATCTTGAAGGCAATTCTTAAAACGAGACTCCCGCCTATTTGGATAATGAGTTTTGTTTATACAAAGCTTAACTTGCATTTAATTAGAGGATCCTGTAAAGTTGTCGGAGTGATTATTACTAAAGTTACGGGAGTATACTGTTGAAATTAGCTTTTGCAAAATTAGCAGTATTTTGATTCCAGCTAAACTGTTGGCGTAAATTAGCCCCTTGCCGAAGAGTCGTTCGCGCATTTTTACTAACTCTCTGCCGTGTAACAAAACTTTCCTCAACCTATTATCAAATAAATTGAGCGCCCTAACTATTTAGCGAAGCAGCAGATCACCCGACCCTTTAGTCAAGGGATATCCTTCCGAAATTCCCGCGGATCACCCGAAGTGTGTACTTAAAATTTTCGCTCTCTCGTCACAAAAGAAAAATGTTTAAAATATAAATAGAGCACCTTCAGCGCCGCGGACGACTTTGAACTAGTTCCTACTCCCCGAGATTCAGAACGAAGTTCGCCTACACCCCGCGGCTATCCTCCTTTCCCGGCATCCTTTTTTTTTTCTCTCTCTCTCTCTCCACCTACCCGAATTTCCTCCTAACCCACATAGAGCTCGTCCGCGCTAAAGGCGCGGAAAAAAGAGGAAGAGAAACAAATAAAAAGGAGAGCAGCTGATTTTCGTTATATGTATTTTGAAGCTTGCGGGGGCTGAAAATGGAAACAAAAGCGGCGCATCGCCAGAGGGCCGCGTCAAAGCAGGGACCCGCGAAAGTAATTGTCCGGGAAATTATTCGCGAGAGAGAGAGAGAGAGAGACACGCGCGCGTACGTCAAGCCTTTTGTGCAGCTGCGAGCGCGGAAAATAAATCGACAGAGAGAGAGAGAGAGAGAGAGAATGAGCCGGGGGGCCACCGACGAGCGGCGTCGCTCTCTTTTTAATTATGCGGATATTTCCCCCGACGCCCGGCCCCCAAAGGCACACGGCTTCCTGTAGGCTTTTTTTTTAACGCCTGTCGCTGATTTCAACGGGATTAGCGAAAGTCGCCCCGGCGACCCTTTCACGGATTTTAACCAGGCAGGAAAAGGCCGAACGCGGCTTTGCGAGGCTGGTCGAGGAGCCGAGCTCGCTGAGCGTTTGACGGCTCGTCTTTTTTTTTTCTATTTGCGTTGTCGGCGTAATCTTGCGAGGCAGCCGCTATTTTAATTTTTGATTTTTTAATTACTGATACGAAGTAGATAAGTGGTTTACCTCTCGTAGCTGCATCACCGAACGGTAATCCAATATCGTTAAATACCCAGTTAATAGATAAATAATAATGCACATTTTATTGTAATTATACCACCACGAGTTCACGATCTGTTAATTACAATTTTAAATCACGATCTCTCTGGCTTTTTTGCTCTTCAACTTCTTGTACATTAGCTTAATTAGGTCCGTTGTACTGCTGCGAAATATGGTATTAAATACATTACGGAGTCTCATAATTAAGTTCTATTTTAATACAAACTAATTTGAATACAAAAAAATAAATAAATAAATATTAAAATCCGCGTTAATTTTACAAAAGCATTCATTTCGACGCCTAATGAAATTCAATGCATTAAATTTCCGCGAAACTGTAATACATTATTTAAACAAAAAGATCTCATTTTTCACGTTCCCGTTAAACGTAAAAATAAAACGTCAGCCTGATTCTGCTGAAAATTTAATCTTCGACTTTATTTGCAATTCGAACGCGAAATATCTGATGTCAGATAATTTTTGACAATAAATCACCAACAGCTCCGCCGACTAATTTATCACTTCCCGAGCCATAAATTTACAACCTCGGCCGTCTCCACGCCACACCGAAAAACCCAAACAATTACCAAAATTCTGTACACCCAACCGCCTGGTCGTCTGAGACGGCGCTGCGATTCCGCAGCAAGCATCCTCCGAGCCTCGGCCCAAAGCGCCGAGTTCCTTCTTAGGCCTGATTTCTCGAGTGCAGCGAGAATAAGACGGCGCCGCGCGATAACTCGATTTACAGCCGCGCCGGCGGCGGATGCAGCGCGTCGAACGAGAGAGCCGCGAGCTGCCTACGAGCGCCGAGGGAGCCTCCCCGCCCGGAGATCGCGAGGCGTCCGGGACGATTTCACGGATATAATGGGAGCAAAGTACAAAACTCGAAAGGGCACTTTCGCCGCGGCTCTCCGCGAGCCTCGGCAGCGCCGGTCGTAAAAAGCTCGTCTTCTACCCGAATCTGTTTGAATTTGAGATTAGAAGGAGGGCGCGCCGTGAAAAATTGGTCAGCGCCCGCTTTGCTCGGGGCGCTGGAAGGAAGGGCGGACGGGGGAGTTTTTGGGGTGCGACGGCGCTAATTAGCGGATAAAAAGTTTCGAAAATTTCTCCGCTGAAATTAGGCGGTTAATGCCTGTGGTAATTTGTAAACGTGAAATTCATTAATTGTACTTGTTACAAACAACGATTTTTGCATGATTAAACTGGCGTAAGGGGTAAACACCATCAGCGTTATTAGATGCCGCGTGTACATTATCGTTAACGTTATCGGATACTTGCCATGTCAAAACTGTTGGCTTATTGATTTACTTTGAATTATGAGAAATTTAATGCGCGCGCCACACTTTGGCTAATTATTTATACGTCAACGAATTCTCTGAATTAATAATTATCTTCGAAGAGCTAATGATTTAAAAATCACCAGTGTTCAACGCATTCGCCTCCTTCTCACACTAATAAATTGCATTATCTACCGTTAAATAAACTTCCGCCGCGTAAAACTCTCAAAGAATCCCAAAAGAAAGATTTTAATCAACATTCCTCGTTGCGGTAAAAATAATTTAGCCGAAACTGCTCGGGGAACGTGCATTACCACTATACGGCTCCCCGCGTAAAGCGTCGGAAAGTTTGAAGTATCGTAAAAAGGCCAGAAGCCCCCAGCAGCAGCAGCGGCGGCATCAGCGGCGTCGTGCAGCTTTGAGCCGGTCGTCGGCGGCGGCCAGTCGAAACTCGTCGCAAGACCCGTACGAGCGGAAACAGCGGCCGCATCCCTCGGCGTATATATAACATTCGCCGTCGGCTCTGCGGCTGACGCTCGGCCCTCGAAAATTGCTTGCCCCCGCCGAGGAGAGAAGAATTCGAGCGAACGCGCGGCAGCTGCTCGCTAACTTTCTGGCCCTCCCTCCCCCCCCGCCTCCGCTCTCTATTATATGTCCTCCTCTGGAATCAGCTGCTTCTGGGACGGCCGGATTGTGAGAGGCGCATGCAAATTACTCGCCGAATCTGGAGCGCGAGGTAATCTCGCGATGGACGCGCCGGCTGCTGACAAGTGATTGGCGCCTGTTTTTACGATCGGTGGGGAGGAGGAGGGTGTAAGATTTATTGCCCGGGAGTATAAGCGATTTGAATGATGCGCCGGGAGGTGGCTCGTGTCCTCGGGTGTCTCGGCGGAGTCGAGAAGTTTTTGCGAATTAACTGGGATGGAGCTGGGAGGAGGTGGAGGACTGTTGCCTCGCGGGTATTACCAGCATGGAGATCCTTAAAATTGCGACTTTTTCACCCAGATTTTTTGCTCGCGGGAAAAGAAGGTTGAAAACGGGCTTGGTTAATGAACAACAGATACTTTATAAATTCTATTCGTAATAAATTCCTTATAGTACAAATGAATATTATTTCGTTAATAAACAAATTTCACCTAAATCCTCTCCATTAAGATGAAAGTACAGAACCCTAGAAAGCAAACACATATTTCACCTCCCGACCCATCGCCATTTGCCGAGTAGCACTACGGAAAAGCCCCAGCGCCGAGCTGCCATTCGCAGCTCGTTCCATACCAGGCCAAAACTCTCCTCTCGCCACGGAAGGACGGTATAGCTCACGGTGTCTTTGTCTTCGGGGAATTCCCGGGGCGGGCAGATCAAACGCGCGGGTTCTCTCCCGATCCTCCGTCCGCCACCTATATACGGACCTTCCCTCTCTTATCGGCGAGATTCATCGCAATGGCCTTGACGAAGTTTTCTGCTGAATTTCATTTTGCCGGTGACGGCTTTTTGATATTGACGGAAGGAAGAAGGAAGCTCCCGAGCGCGCCTTGATAGGGGATTGATCGCGCGCGCGTCTGGCGCTGATTCAGCTGCGTGCAAGTTTTTCCAATGGCATTTTTCGCGGACGAATCTCTCGCCGATGGAGATTGATAGCTTGAGGAATTGATTTTCTTTTTTTTTTCTTCTTTTTTTTCGAGAAAGAGACAAGTGTTCCAGGAGGTAATTGAGTTGCTGGCGGTTCTTTCGAGTATTTGGAAGGTGTCATTTTCTGGGGAAACTATACAAGTAACGTTTTGTTATAATTACGTAAATAATGATGACGAGGATTTGTGGTTATTTGGGGGGTTAGAAAAGTTTTCAAACTGTTTGCTGTTTTTTGAAAATATCCAACTGTGAATTTCAAATTTGCATAGGAACTACAGATGTAAACTGAAAGCGATGTTTTAAAAAATGCTTTGAAATTCGAAAGGTTACTTTAGAGTTTCAATTTTCATAAATAATCAGCGAGCTTTTTTGTTATTTACATTAAATTTAACTAGCTTGGATAAGTTTTATCTGAAGGGAAAATTTAAACAAACATACTTTTACTACTTTATCATCAAAGGTAAATCTTTCATATCTTCCGTTATAAAATAATTTTATTAAGTGTATTTTTATGATAAGTAAAACAGTATTTTAGCTTTGATAAAATCCAACATTATCCTAAAAATTAAAACGCAACGTAAACTGATTTCATAAAATGCTCCTGCATCATAAATTTCGAAAAACTGATAAAGCTTCCCGCCCCAACGAAAGTCGAAGAAACTGTTTCCCTACTTTAAAAAGCTGCCCTTCAAAGGATTAATCAAAGCTGTTTACGCCTCTCTCAGCAGCCTGTTTAACTTGTACGAGTGCATTTACGAGTCCCGTCCGCCAAGAAAGCCCTCAGTCAGCCTCTCTCCCGCGGAAAGTTGCGCGAAATCGGTCTTTAAATAAAGCGCCGCGCCTAACGAGCGGACGACTCGCGATCGCTTTAATTTGTTTCTCTTTATTCGAGAAAGAGAGAGCTGCAGCTCGAAAAAAAAGGGACGATCCGAAACACTTAGCGCCGCCGCCGTCCCCGGAAAAGTTAAAAAGTAGTTCTGCAGGTCATCGGGCGCGCTCCGAAACTCTCGACCCGTCGACGCTTAATTAATTAGCGAACTTTGCAATTGCGCCGCCGCCGCCGCGCGCTGCCTCTCGTAACTTACACGAGTAACGCGCGACAACGCGCAAGCCCTCCCTTTTTCGCCTTTTTCTCGCTGCCGCGCGCACCGAACCGAACGCGTCCTTTGACTGCGCCGGCGAGCTTTCATAAGTCGTCAAAAATGCAAGGCGCCAAGCGAACGGCTCGATCTCTTTAAACGCTCGCGATTATGCGGCAAATATTTATGGGGCGAATTTTCCGCTGCAGTAATTTCAGCTACTTTAATCGAGATGTTTCTTTGATCGCGCGATGTAAAATGTCGTTTTAAGCCAGAAAAAAATTTTGATCGCCTATTATATAATCACTTCTCCGCTGAATAAAAATTTCATAGTTTCTTCAAAAAGTTATATATTCGCTTCGACTTTAATAAGCAAGGCTAACATCGACGACAATAATCTTTTGTCTTCATTAAAAGCAGTAAGGCATTCCTTCGAAGTTATTGGCAATATCTCGAGAGAAATTCAGTGGCGAACATCGAGCAAAGCCACTCCGCATACTTCAGACTGAAAATTCAAGAGCATCCATAAACCAGTCCCCTCTCGACTTCCCATAAACTGAAGCCGAAAATTTCAAACTTCAGTAAACAGCTCCGAAATATCAATCGCACTTTACATCCCGCGATATACCTGCCCCCCTCTCCCTCCCCCCGAAAAAAAAATCTCATTAAAATTCATGAATTCCCCGGGCAAACAGCCCGATAATCCATTCTGGCTGAGAAGTGCGCATCCCTCGCGAAAGCCCCCGTCCGCCTTGGGAGGGTGATGGGGGGGGGGGGGGGGGAGGAACATCGGCAGCAACATCGCGCATCCTCGCGCGTAATAAGACTCCCGTCGGCGGGCGGGCGCTCGGATTCGAATCGCTTATAACCGGATATCGACTTGGCAGAGCCCGTCGGGAAATTCAATTCCGTTGTTAAGAAACCCGCTTAAAGGCCGCCGCCGACGGCTTGCATATACGCGACGATTAGGAGATCACCGCCGCCGCCGCCGCCGGCTAAGATCGGGAAATTGGATGACTCGCGCGCCGCCCGCGCTGTTTTCGACGCGTCGATTGGCCGCCCGCGAGAACGGATGATTGAAATATCCCGAGCCCGGCTACACTCGAGAGCTCTCTCTTTTTTTTTTTTTTAGACGCCACCGCGGGAGAATAATGGAAATTTAACCCGCTCGACGGGGCTGGATTGATTTTTTTTTCTCTCTTTTTGTGTGCTCCCTGCCGGGATCGGGAAATTCGAGAGCAAATAAATGTGGGCTGGCAATGCGGTCGCATTAATGATACTTGATATTCCGCGAGCGAGGCGCGCTTTTTTTCGATCTTGTCGCGCGGGAGATTAATTTTATATAAAACGCGCGGACGGCATTTTCTTCGTGATGGAATATTGTATATTTTGTCGGGTAAGGGGTGTTTTTAGTTTGAGCTATGTTTACTTGGAAGTGCTAATTAGCATCTGCGGTTGAGGTGATCGCAAACTCGTTACATCAAACTCATCTAGTTAGCGGGCATAATTAATTTTAAAAAATTAAAGCGATACTCGCTTTGATCTCCTCTCAAACTCTGGAAATTCTTATAATCGTTCGAGCAACGTTTTAATAGTCGACAGATTTTAAACAGTTAATTCACTTTCGGTGACTCGGAAAAATACTTTATCGGTTTGAATTAAGTTTGAGTGGACGGGGAAAATAGGAAGGCTCGCAGCCTCTGGCTCGCTGGGAAACTAAACTTTCAAGGAAACCTCCCTATTGGAAAAGACTGTAGCACTTAAAAGTGATGTTCTATTCATGTTGAATTTTGCATTGTTAATGGACTCGAATCCTGCAGAAGAGGATACGTCGTTGCCGAGATATTTTAATTTGCAAAAACTTACTTGAAACCTTTTAAAATCTTTTTCTTTTTTTTTTCGAAAAAGCTCAGTTTCTTGCAAATTTTGTTTTAAATTCAAATCTGATTTATGCAAAAGTATAAAACGTATTCTAGATTCGTTTTCAGAAATATCGTAAAATCTGAGTTTTGGTTACGTAAACTTGATTAAAGCAAAGATACTTGAAATCGCGTTCGAATTAACTTGACGAAATTATTTCATTTTGTAAATCACAATTCTCGTGACTAAAAAGATAACGAGTAATTCCCTGTCGCATAGAAAGAAAAAAACTTCTTATCTCTAAAACGTATAATTTCCACGATGCTTTCGTAAATTTAAGAAAACTTTCCGACCCACCGAGCTATTTAGCGATAAAAATGTCTACGTTTTATTTCCCGCCCACGCCGCAACACTAATGAACACCTCTCCCGTTCCAGTACACAGAATGGGAGAACACGAACGACCCGTACATGTACCAGCGCATGGTGGCCGACATCGTGGGCGACTACTTCTTCATCTGTCCATCCATCCACTTCGCCCAGCTGTTCGCCGACCGCGGCTTGAAAGTCTACTACTACTTCTTCACGCAGGTAAGCACATCAGCCCTCGTTTTTCGACAGCCGCCGCCGCCACCACTCGATATCGCGTGTCGTGCGAGTTTTTCGTGCTGCCCCAGTCACGAACCGA
>UCOM01003678.1:0-16259 GCA_900474385.1 Ormyrus pomaceus | reverse complement strand
GTTCCATGGGGGTGGGTGGTGGGTGGGTGGGGGGTGGCTTATACGAGGCGCTCGGTGATATTGCCGCTGCGAAGCAGAAGCTGTATCGATCCCCTTTGCGCGCGGAACACCGGCCGCAGACAACACTTCGGCACTTTCGGCTCGCAGCCAGGGGCATATCTCTCTCTCTCTCTCTCTCTCCGAGGCCGAGAATTGTCGATATTCCAGCGCGAGAGTCGGCAACCGTCCTCGGAATTTCTTCGCCGCGGCGATTTCGCGCGAGATAAGGAGATAAGGCGGCGGGGAAAGGCCAGCGCTGATACGGTTGCGGGGATAAGCGCGGGAATTGAATCGTCGAAGTTTCCGTCGAAAATGACGCGGCGCGCTTTTCACGCGTGTTTACTTTACTTATCGATAAGCGCGCGGCGACTTGGGCATCTGCTTGGGGTCTGGGTTATGATATCGACGTCGAGACGTTGGGTGTCTTGGCTCGTGTCTCGCCGCGACAGATAGAGGGAGATATAATAGGAGAGCGCGCCTGTAATATCGTTAAAGATTGGAAGAGCCAGTATCTTCGGGTTTCCAGAGAGACCGACAAAGGAGCTTTCACGCCGCGCGGCAGACGTGGTATCCAGAAAGAAAGTTGCAGATGGGCTGTGTACTTTGAGAATAAGGGGGAGGATGATTCTCGAATCCGAGTCCCTTTCCCACGAAGCTCTAAAAATATCGTTGCCCTTAAGGACTACGTAATGAGGAAGCGCGAAGGAAGGAAGGAAGGAAGCAAGCTGCGCGAGGAAGGGATGGTGGAAGCCCTTTTTTGAAGGATATCCTGTGGGTTACTTTTTTTTTCTTAATCAACGGGCAGTAACGGAAAAGTCGAATGATCAAGACGGGTTGACGATTTCGATTGTTTTCAAGAGGAACAGTTTTGTTGAATCTGACGTTCAGCGTTATTGAAGAAGCGAAGAATGAAATGAGAAACATTGTAGAAGATAAGAACAAAAATTTTATTCTCTTAATTAACTCGATTGAATTACGGAGAGAATTACTGAGCCCGCGATTAAAAATCGCCAAAGCCAAAGATCGCGACAAAGCCGAAATCCCCGAATCCGCGGCGGCTCGATGCCGAAAAAAACATCCACCGGATGTGCTCGGGTGGCAGCGACCTTAAAGAACTAGGCGCCTGCACGATCCGTCATTCAATTAATTCTCTCGCTCGCTCGCTCGGCCCTCCGCTCGCGAGAGCCTCATTCAGCCGCTAACCGACGTCTCCATTCTCTCTCAAAGAGTACATAACGTTAATTGCGCGTAGGTCGTACGGCTCGTTCCAAAGTATTTCCGCGTCTCGCGGTTTATACTCAACTCGGCGCTTTTATAACCGTTTTTCGAGGCGGTAAAGTCAACAACGACGGGGAGAGGGGGCTTCTCTTTCTCGAGTCGACGAGCAGCCGCGC
Organism: Ormyrus pomaceus; assembly: GCA_900474385.1. Taxonomy (NCBI): domain Eukaryota; kingdom Metazoa; phylum Arthropoda; class Insecta; order Hymenoptera; family Ormyridae; genus Ormyrus; species Ormyrus pomaceus. Next base: position 14,826 of record UCOM01003678.1, on the reverse strand, counting down.
GCTAATGCGCAATTTCTTGGGAAGAGAACGCCGGTGTCTCGTTTTGCTTTATATCGCTCTCTCTCTCGCTGCGAGCGTAAAAATCTCGGAAGCCGCTCGGCGATATTCGTCTTTGGGGACGGCGGCCCGTCCCGCGACATTTGTTCCATTAACTCCCGAGGTCGTCGGCGGCGGCGGCGGCGCTCCGCCCCGTGGGGAGTTGCTTCGCAACTGCCCCGATATCTTCAAAAAAAACTCAATTAAACCTATATACTACCCCGAGAAGAGTCGGGGCGAAATGCCGACGTTCGACCGAGAGACTCGAAGAGCGAGAAATACATTGAAAACTTTTAAAAAGCCAACTCGGAGGGAGCTTGTCTCCGCGCTTCTGGCTCTGCAAGCCGCGCCGGCAATCGCAGCTGTCAAGCTCAAGTATTTAGAAAAGAATCGAGGGCGGGGGTGGAGAAGTTTTAACATTTGTTTAGGGAGCGCCGAGAGCGGTCCCCGATGGCAGTGATGCATCATACTCCGAAAGTGTATATATATATATATCCAGCCGAGTGCCAAGGGATAAAGCTAAACCGCAAGGGCTTTAAAGCCGCTATTCATCGCGCATCCACCCACGCTTCGGAGCGGGGAAAAAAAAAGGTTTCTGTACACTCGAGGCGGGAAGCGGGAGAGAGATAAGGGGGAGTTTATCGAAAAAAGAGTATGACTCCTCGCTTCCGGCCGCGCGATTCCGCGATAAGCAGACAAAGTGCGCGTGAAAGTGGTATAAACAGGGAACCGCGAGAGAGAGAGAACGGAAGTCCGCAGGACGCTCGCGCCGAAGCAGCGGGAGGAGGAGGAGGAGGAGGGTCAGCAGCTGATAATATGGCCGACGGGAACCGGTTTTTCCTCCGGGGCGACCGTAAAGACGAGTCGCGCGCGCGTGACGTCACGCGCGCCCGAGAAAGAGGACTAGCGGGAGGAGGAATATATAGGTCCAGGGGAGAAGCGTGAGCGCGGTCAGTTATGCAGCCTAGCCGAGGCGACCGTTAACCGATCCTTCGGAGCCGATTTGCTTTGTGTTTGTTGTGGCTCCGGCCGGTGAATCCTCGCGTTAGTCACTGGCTCGTCCCCGATATAGGCTTGGAAAAATATCAGCTGGACGTTCGAGGACTGTTTGGTTTTTTCGTCGCCGCGCGGAGAAACCCCTCGGAAACGATATATTAGCGGAAAGAACAAAGACCCTAAAACGAGCCCGACGTTCCCCGATTTCCGAACGAACTCCCGTAAAAAAAAAAGGCGAGAGTTTCGCCGCGGAGATCCTGGGCTGCGTTGAAACCCCCATTATATATCCGGCGACTGGCTCGTGAAACCGTGGCGAGCGGTAACCTCCCACACCGCGGTCTAGCGCTGCTCGCTTTCTCGCTCCCGACAATTCGTGAAAGTGAAGCGAGCGATCGACCTTGTTTTTTTTGTTTTGTAAAAACCTCGAAAAAAAAAAAAAAAAAAAACCGCGCGTCCACCCTCCTTCGAGTTCGACTTAAAAATGCAGAATGTGCCTCCTACCTAATCCCATCTTCTTCTTGAGCTTCTTCAGCACCTTCATCTTGCTCTTGAGCGGCGCGAGGATATTGTGCTCGTGCGTGCTCGCGTGCTGGGCCTGTACGATCGGCTCCTGGGCGTGCTTCCCTGTGGCCGGCGCGTGCTGATGCTGATGCTGATGATGCTGGTGATGATGATGCTGGTGGTGCTGCTGCTGCTGCTGCTGCTGGTGACCGGCTTGCTGGGCGGTCGTCTGGTGTATGTGGTGGTGGTGATAGTGGTGGTGGCTCGCGGGCTGAGCCGCCGCGGCCGCGTGGACGCAGCAGTGGCACGCGTGGTGCACCTTGCTGGCGGCGGTGGCGGGCTGCTGCTGCTGTCTGATCGCGCACTCGGTCGACGAGACGCCCATGCTGCCGGGGGGCGAGCTCGGCTGTGCGGGACTGAGGTCGCCGCTGCTTAGCTGGACACTGGTGGACGAGGAGGACGACGAGGACGACGACGACGACGAAGACACGCGCTTGCGCCGCAGTCTCTCCAGCAGGCACATGCAGAGACGAGGCCTCCGCGCGAAGAGGAGCGAGTGTGCGTGCGTGCCGGGGGCGGGGGAGGGAGAGAGAGAGAGAGACAGGCGGACGGAGCGGAGAGAGAGCGAGTGTTCTCTCGCGAGCACCACGACGTCGACTGAGGCTGCGCCGGGGCTGCGTCGGCCTGTGTATCCTCGGGTGCGCGCGAGCCGCCGGCCAATCGGGCGGCGGGCGAGCCCCCTCCCCGGGCGGACGCGCGCCAGCTGACGAGGGGGGAGTGAGAGGCGCGAGAGAGTGAGAGAGAGAGAGAGAGAGAGAGGAGGGACGCGAGGAGGGGCACCTGGCTGACAGCTGCCCCGACGGAGCACGCGCGCGCGCGCCGGCTACCTACCTGGGCCCCGAGCAGCAGCACCGGGCCTGCCCCTCGCCGAGAGGGAGAGAGAGAGAGAGAGAGAGAGATTGCCGCAGCCGAAATTTTCCCGCAGCTTTCGCGGAGAGCTGATGCTGTTGCTGCTGCTGCTGCAGGCCCGAGTCGCCGAGGGGAGGCAGCGAACGTAAAAGCGTATACATAAATCCATCCCTCGCTGTTGGAGCGGAGTGACGAGCGGCGATTCTCTCTCGCTTGAGGAGGGAGGTTTTGATTGAAGCGCATCGATGCTGCGGCGCCGAGGCCTTTTCCCACTGGCTGACTGCAGTTTCTCCGTGTGACTTTTATCTGACGGGATTGCTTTTTCCCATCATCGATCTTTTTTCCCCACCGATATTGGAGGGCTTCGATTCCCGTCTAAATCTCTGCTTAGCGTTAGAATCTTTATAGTGCTCGCGGCTAATTTTGTTTATTCTGTTTTCGAAGGCAATGAAACACCTCGCCTTTCGTGTCGCGAGATAAGCGACTTTTCAATTCCAACACTCGGCACGGGTGTCGGACCGAGAAAGTCGTCTTAATTTACGAGTCGGAAAAAGGTGAAAGAAAAAAAAAAACGTCGCCTCTAATCTTCAAGAATGCGCGCTCGGCATACAGGAGGGGGGGTCTCTGCCGGCGGCGTTTCACGCTTTATTATCCAACAGTGCCGCGCGCGCGCGCGACAGAGCGAGCATTATTTTGTAAAACAAAACATTTTCCGACTCCTGGGCGAGGAGCGCTCGATGCGCGCCCGGTGTATACAAAGCCTTTTAAATCGAACGCTCGAATTTTCGAATTTCCCATCGGGTTTTGTGTAAACAAGCGGAGGGGGGTGGAGGCGCGACCGAAAAAAAATCTTCACGGGCGGAAGTAGTTTTTTAAAGCCCCGCGTTTATCCCCGCTGCTTTTTGTGCGCGCCTAAGCGCTTTTCCCTTCCGACTCGCGGAGGGAGAGAGAGAGAGAGAAAGAGAGCTGGGAAGAAATATTCTATTTGAGTATGGAGGGGAAAACAAGAATGTATCGACGGTGTGGCGAAATTTTTATTTGTTCTACGGGTTGAACGACTAACTTTAGAAACGTTTTTGTTGCGGTTGACTAGAACTGCATTTCGAGTTTCTAAGGCTATTATTTCTCTTTTGCACGTCGTTATTTATATCTGGAAACTGCTTCAGACATGTGCAATATCAGCCGATGTTTTAATCGGAACGACCAGCGGCAATTATTCAATGGCCGGTGCAAAAATTCTCGGCAATCGCTCGCTGCCTTTATTGTGTCTGTTAGATAAGACAACGTATCGCGCGTATTTTACAATGCAACAATAATTATTTTACAAAGCAATAAAAATCACCCTCTGAACGTTATAAAATCAATCGCTCAGCTGGGAAGCGGAGAATTCAATTCCGACTGTTGGATTCTGATTCTCTTGTAAATTATTTTATAAACCCGCTTTTAAGTATTGAAGAATATTTATATTTCAGAAACGGTCTCGTGAGAACGAAACTTAAAATTCTGTTTTCCTAGCATAATTAGCTAATTAAAATCAACAAAAGATTGTATTAAACAAACTTTTAACACAATAATTTTTTCAAAAACGACGTTTCGCAATCTTACGAAAAGAAGGTAACACTTACAGTTATCTTCTCTTCATACATTATTTACTTAACATTAATCTTACATTTAGCCTTCCGTTGCTGCCTCGGCCTCTTCCCTCTTGCATGGCCGTTCATCTGCTCCTCCCTGTGACTGTCGCTATCCGTCAAATTTCGCTTCCCTCTGCGAGACCTGCTCATTTTTTGTCACGCGGAGCTCAAAAGACGCGACTGTGTCTCTTCGAACGCTACGGCACTCAATTGCACCCAATACAAGTCTTTCGAACTCGACGGGCGACGACGGGAATTACGAGGCTCGAAATAAACATCTTCTCTTGGACGCTTCGCAGAGTTGAATTACCTATTTATGCGCGCAACAGCAGGTCGTCACGTACACTGAATTACCCCCTCGAACAATCTAACTACTGTTTCCCTTATCAGAGTCTCGCACAAAGGCAGTCGGCTGCGCGAGTAATCAAAATAGAGAGAGAAAGAGAGAGAGAGAGCTGTTGCTGCAGCACAGAACGACACTGATTCAGCTACTGGCGAGAGTCTTATCGAGCGTATAGTCGCGGCGGCCTTCTACAAAATCCGCGCGAGTTTCGCCGCCTGCTCCGAGGGGGGAAGATCGAGCGCGCAACTGTTGCGCCGCTCTCCCCAAAGGATATACGGAGAGGGAGCTGCTCTGCTTTCCCGCGAAAAACGAGTCGCCACCCCGAAGTGGGTACCGACGCGGGGCGCAGGCGAGTCCGAAACGAGTTGGGCGCGCGCGGCCAACGAGGGATAAGAGTCGCGGGTATACCTGCTTTGGGCGCGCGCGCGAAATCGCGCCGAGTTCAGAGAACGTCCGACGGCGAATCGAGGCGGCCGATTAATTAACGATGCCGCGCCGCGTCCGAAATAATAAGTCCCTGAAAAAGGACTCGCGGCAGGCATCGGCGAGCGGATCTCTCTGAAATTAGCCTCTCGCCGCATCTGTCATTCGACTCTCTCTCTTTCTCCTTCCACTACTTTCGATTTCTCTCCCTCCCTTCCTTACTCTTTCTCTTTCCCCTCTCGATTCCTTCTCTCTCTCTCTCTCCTTCCCTTTCTGACGCGCACCGACAGTGCAGATGCGTTTCTTATATATACGGAGAGAGAGAGAGAGAGAGAGAGAGGGGGGGGGCAGGGAGTATAATACCGGAATAGCGGAAGCACCAGGGGCGGATGGCAGGAAGTCGCTGAGACTGGCGCGTGCGCTACGAGGCAGGGGGAGGCATTCCCCTCTCTTTTAAGGACCTTATATTAGGGCGAAGGGCCTTTTTAGAGACCGCCGCGAAGATCATTTTACAGCCCCAATGCATCCGACGCGGTTAAATAAACCCCGCTGGAGCTCCGGAGTTTTTAGTCGGGGGTGACGATTTTCTCCTCGTTATTTTACGTTTGAGAAGGCGCACTTACCTTTTTAAATTCTTTTCATTCCGCGGGACGTAATAATGAGTATTATTATTTTCTATTTGTACAGAATCATTCTCGAGTCGTTGAAGGGTCGTTGAAAATTAATTTTAAGATTTCGAACGCCTTAAAATGTTCCACCAGTACAGTCCGATCGACTCGTACAAAGACGGACTTTTCCTACAGCCAAGGCAATAGCAAATTCCTTTTAAGACAGTGAGGAAGGAAGCGGAAATACGCTTGTTGACTCCCGCTCGCGTGTATACGACGCGCTACGGTCATCAAGGAGGAAAGAGTGGCTTAAAAATTGCCTCCGCCAAGATATTCCATTATCTCGCTTGAAAATCAAAACTGTAAGAATGAAAAGTCAGCCTGTGTGTAAATTTATTTTAATTTATTAAAATATCCCTTGAAAAAGCGCGTTAAGTGTATTTATTTCAAATATTGTTGTTTTAAACAAATAATAATTCGTATTTGTCTTTATGTAATAATTTATAGTTGGTAGAAAAAGTAAATTAATAATTTGGTTCTCAATAAAAAAAAATAATAATAATTTGGTTAATTATAAGTATAACGTATCCTTAGTATACTATAATACCTGGACTGAAAGTCGGCAATTTAAGAAATTAGTATTCACGCACACTCGACCATTTTGCTTATCCTAAAAAATTTGCGATGCAAATTTCGAAATTAGAAATTTGAAAATAAACTGAACATTATTAATTAAGTTATGACAAGTTGTTCGTTACAAAAAGTGTAATTAAATTAGAATTTAAAATGATGCAATAATGAATTGTTAAATTCTTACTGCAGCTATCATGAGCCTTTTTATACGTTCAACCATCTACAGGATGTTGAAGTAAAAATTGACAGTCGTAAATACGACGTGCATTTTCCCGTTTAAATTGTGAAACAATTTAGATAATTTACGAGGATGAAATTGAGAGAGGTACCTCTCCAATCAGGTATAAATTGTAAGGTAGCTTGATCGTTACAAAAGAAAACTCAAGCTGATAACTGCAAAGCACGATACAAGACGGTCGCAGGCGACTCGCGTTAAAATTATATTGCACGGGTATTCATTTTGCTGTAAGGTTGTATACGTCGTAAGTCGATCCCTCAATCAAGCAATCAATAGTATTTTACGTTTTAATACATTTCTTTTGGTTAAAAATTGAAATCTTAAATTTAGTACAGAGGTATTTTTAATTTTTCGCATCAAATTAAAAATGTGACTATTTTATAAAAAACAAAATATAATATAGTAAGATAATGTTTTTCTCGTAAGCAAAAATCAGTTGCTTTATCCTTCTTTCCTACATTAATTTTGTGACATTGAATTATATTAGCAGTTCTGGTCTCGGAGAGTACAAGCATCGGTTCGTTTACCCGAAGGTAAATATCAAACTTTGCTTTCCAAAGTAAGGCGAGACTTATTTCGGAACTTGAGAACGGGAATTCGAATCACTATCGATAATACAGTTATCAAATATGTTTTTACGTTTCTGCAAATTTCTACATTTTTACGAATCTCGCTATACAATCGTCTTTTTTTTTCTGCAAAACACCGCGCGCATCGGTCAATTGAATTATTTAAATTTGAAAATTGCAAATTTTTAACAATATATAACCCACCAACGATGAAAAGAAAAACATCGAGGCGCAAAAGTTAGCGAGACCGAAGCCTCTGGCCGCGCTGTGTGCCTGCAATCATTCTATTAACATTCAATTCTTGAAGGCACAGTCACTCCTCGCACTTGCACGCACCGAGAATAATGCCCCGGGCTTAATTCACACTAATCAAGCGCAACTTCATCCCTTCCCCCCCAATCTTTCCGCTCGCTCTCTCGCACATTAGACAAGACGGATGAGGCAGCGCGCGGCTTGGAAGTGAAATTTGTCTCCCGAGGAATGAGACGACGAAAGTTTGTTTTTTTATTTCGCGGTTAAAAAATCGGACACTTTATTGGCCGCGAAAAAAAAATCGTATCGCGATGATTCGGATTTGTAAATTAACGTGATACTTGATTTAATTAATATGAATTTAATGTGAAAAATAACTATCCTGCTCCTTTTTTTTCACTTTTGTAACTTACTACTTTTTAAGATCTAATGCAGGGGAAAAAACTGTAAATTTTTTTATTTTTTATATAAAAAAAAAACTTTGAAGAAATATGGCAAGAAACAGAATCTATAGGGGTTACTATTACTGTTTCACGCTTAAATTAAATTGGATAATTGTAATAAATTTACCACTGTGGCATAATATAATTTATTGTAACAATATTTCGGCCACTATAAAGATTACGAATCAAATTTATAACGGTTACGACAGATGAATTTTTTGCGCGCTATATAAAAAAAAAAAAAGCCGACTGTCACTACTCGCGACAATGGGTGTTGACAAGAAGGAGGTTCGCGATTTTTTTCAAAGAAACTTACTCCTCCGTACTTAAAAAAAACTTTGGGCTCACAAAGGCCAAGAAAAATGTATAAAAGCATCCCGCCGAACATTGCAAATAAGTAACAGAAGCAGGTGCAACAAACTTGATGAAAGCACGAGAGAGAAGTTGCCGGTTACGATGCGACTGCTGCTCTCTCGCAGCTGCCACCAAGTGTGACTGAATAATTGAAGGCAAAAAATGATACGTCCTATCGCGCCGTGTACACGCTCGCACATTTTTCCATCGGCGATCCGGAGGAAGTGAGAGGTAAGCGTCTGTACGGCGATGCTGCGCCGCGGAATCAATAATTCGCGAACAAAGAGCCTCTCTCGAACGTCTCCGTTTCGGAAAAGTAAAATTATTTTTTTCGAGACGGCTCGCGGCGCGGAGAGGTAATTCAATATTTTTATTGTAAAAGAGACGAATAATAAGGCTGTGTTTTTTTTTTATAAAAAAAAAAAAGATCGAGCGAAAGCATGAGCTCAGCGCAGAAGAAAGGAGAGATAATCGTGTAATCGGCTTTTTGGTAAGTGACAAGGAGAGACCCATTATCTCGTTACTCAAATAAACCGCTTATCGAGGGCTTTTAAAGTACCTTCTTTTTCTCTCCCTTGGAAAGAAGCGCAGTAGTTTGTTTCCAAGCATATATATATATATGATTTTAATGATTAATGCACGTGTACTTTTAAATTGTAAGTTTACCACGTCCCGAGAAAAAAACTTGGTGTGTTGTTATTTTATCAGAGAAATTTAGTAGATGTTTTTATTCTATAATCTGTAAGATTTAACTAGAAAGTCCACTAATAACGACAATCTTTTGTCAGCCAAACTAGTCACTATCTTGTTTACCCGAATAACTTAGATACGTTGTATCTTTATGCACATACCTATATATTCATTTTAAAATGACATAAATATAATACGTTTCGACGTCTCAAATTACATAAATTATATCAAATTTATTTAAAGAATTTTCACGTTAAGATATAAATGCTGCAGTTCTCAGCTGATTCACTTGCTCACCCGCTCTGATGATCAGTCTCATCAAGCGCATGCGCACAAAATCCCTCTCTTTTCTTTCCTTCCACGCAGTATCAGAAATTTTAGTTTACCTTCGCATAATGATTACAACTAATTTTTTTTTTTGTTTCTTTTAATGAAACTTTACTTGCAATAGTTACTAATCTGACAAGGAAAAACCCCTGAAAATTCTAGAAATTGTGAAATGCCTTCAAACACCTTAAAATCGTCCAAGCAAGTATTTTTCTTTCTTTCAATGACAAGTTTCTATAAGAAAGCAACACTTGCGGCACCACGAGCAATGCTGTACTAGCAGAGTTATTTACAGCGTTACTACGTGCCCTTACAAGTGCGCCAATTTTGGTCGAGCGGCTGTCTCGGTTTCGGATAACTGTTGCTCCGAGGGTCGGCACACTCAACTTTGGCACAGTAGCCATCCGAAAAATACTGGCTGTTTTATCCGAAAATCAGTGCTGGTTAGTACAGTTTTTCCGCGTAATAAAATGGTTCAGGTAAATAATAAAATTAAAATCACGAAAAGCATCATTCGCTGCCCAAAATAATTGTTTAAATTAATAATAATTGAAGTAAATACCTAGCCTAAACAACTTCATTCTATGATTTTAAGCGGAAGAGCGACAAAGTGTCGAGATAGAGCCTATTGTTTGAATTTTTCACACTATTATTCAATTTCCACGTTAAAAAATATTGCTGAAAAGTGAAAGCAAAGTGACTAGAGAACCTCGTAAAATTTAATTCGTTCCCTCGTTCCAACACTGTCCACGAAAACTAAGTACACCCTGGCCACTTTTTAAAATTTAAATGCGCAGAAAAATTTGTTTCATTTCCATCTTTTTGGGGGTTTAGTTGTCGCTTTACGATAATTGGTCCACCTTCGAGGAAACTTGAGTTACCAGAGGGACATATCCCTGCACCTTGTGCTTTAAAACCTCCCTCCTCGATGGCCGATGCTCATCTCTCTCTCTCTCGTCTCATCTCTCTTAATTTTGAATACGGACTACACACACCGGTGGCGAACATCTGCCTGATGACTGCGTCTTAAAGCGCGCCGAGGAGAGGACTGGACGCGCGATGCACTTTTCTTCAAGCAGATGAATCAACAGGTGCGGCGGTATAAGTCGATTCTTCGCTTCTTCAAAAATTATTTACTGATATACAAATTATATTTCTTGGCAGAATGCTATACCGAGTTTAATTAAATGTCTGGCCATATTATTATGCAGAAATTAATATCAGTAAACTATTTATCGAACAAGGAAAAGTTAAACGACTGATTATTCAAGAAATTTGAAGTTTGAAGTTTGATTTTGGCCAAAAGACTTTAAAAGAAACGCTTTTTACAAGGAAGACCAAAAGTCTAAAAGTTAAGAAAGCACTTCGTTGGATTTACTTTGCACCCCGATATACGTTTCTTTTCTCGCATTAGGGAGAGCGTAGTTAAGTACACCCTTCTGTCACATACAAAAATTTTCAGACCCTTTTTCTTTTAAACGGCTAGCCCAAAAGCCGGATTTCTCAGTTGCATGAAAAATATCTGATAATTATTAGGGTCTCTGCAGTCCCATAAGACATATAAGTATAGAGAATTTAATAAAATTTTATTTGAGTGTTATAGATGTAAAAACGTACTAGTAGTGATAAAAAACATATCAACAAAAAGTGGAACATAATGCCCAGCAAAGAGTACGGTATTAAGGTATTAAAGTTTCTATGTGAAAATTGAAAGAAAATCCCTTTAATCTATATAAAAGGAATTATACTGAAAATAAAAAGAAAAGTAATAAGTGTACAAGTAGGTGCAATATAAAACGGTCCATATAAAAATACACAAAAAAAGATGTTATTTATAAAATGAATAAAACGAAGATTGTTATGCATTACACGTCTTTCAAACAAACAGGTTAGGAGAAAGCAAATGAAAAACAATGAAAATTAAAACATATTAGCAATATTAGAACATAAAAATGATCATTTTAATCTTGACAAGACAAATTACCTGGACTAGTAAAATAAATAATGTAGGTGAAAGATTAATTCCCGAAATGGTATACATCGATTTAAATTAAATAATAATCACGTATCTTGTCAAAATTAAAGTAATAGTTTCAAAATAAAAAATTAAAACTGTAATCACAGATTGTATATCATGTAAAAAATGGTAAAAATTAGGTGCGTCAAAACAAAAATAGAAATTATATACACAGTTTGCCTCTAGTTCATATATACATATGCAAATTATCGTCTCTCATCGATACAAGAAAAAAGAATAAATTATTTTTGTTTATTTTACTGTAATGCAAACAATCATGTTTAAGAAGCAGAATTAATACGTTTATAGCCCTAATTCGTGAGGGGGGCACGAAGTGAAACGCCCCAATTTTACTAATACAGTTTCCAGATGAATCTTCATTATATTGATTTTTATGATTTCCTCAGAACGATATATATTATTCATAATATTCAACTATTTTACAATATTTAACAGTTTTTTTTAATGAATTCCGTGATATCAACTTTTTTTTTTAATTCACATTCTTTCGTGTACATGTAACTATCGTATGTTGTGCTAATACTTACAATTTAAAAGAAACAAACGACTAAATATAATTTTATAAATTTGTTTAAATTTTCATCTTTGCATCCCTTAAGCTTTTTATAAATAAAATATTAAAAAAAGTGAAACAGATCTACCAGAAATAAAATATTTCATGGAACTAATACCACTTAATTCTATGTGAAGTGAATTCTAAAAACAGAAATAAAAAGTAAGAAAAGATATTTTACGAGACTTAAAAAACATTTCGTAAAACAATGATAATAAGCTTGGTATAAAATTGGTTTTAAGGACTTTGTTTAAAGTGCAATTCTAAAGCCAAAGTACATATACATGAACGCGAATTTTAAAAAAGGATTATAGAAAAATGGAGAAACGAGATAGAAAAAGTAAGATCGTCTACAACAGTTCAGGCACATTGTTGCTCACCGTTGTTATCGATGCCGCTCTGATAGCCCTCAATCAGGTATTCTTTTTGATGTATTCTTATGCGATCCGCATACTTGGCTAAAAAGTGGCCAGAAAAAAGCAAAATGTTAGCTTGTGATCTTAGAGTATGTTTTTCTCTAATATAACGCATTACACAGAATAATTAATATTTATACGATCATAACACCTTGACTATTCAAATGATAATCGGATAGACGATGAATTTAAAAGTCGTTATAGTAATGAGTTTTAATTCAACGTAAAACTATCTTGATAACCAATAGCTACATTTTACAACAAATTTTTTGTAACCAGCATTTAGGATGTGCTAGTTCTGTTCGTAGTTAATCTTTTTGTGGTAAAATTAATTTGACAACAGTGATTTTTTTTTTTATGAAAAAGTCGATCCATATTCATGAGGGACGATTAAAATGCCTCGTCTTTCTTACTTTCATCGAATAAAAAAAGAGAGAAACAGACAGTGGGAAGCCGCCTGCATAGATTAGTGGCAACTGTTGCTTAACAAAGCAAAAATCTGACCATTTTATTTTCACTTTCCCAATACTTTCAAAACTGTACTTTCAAAACGAAAATAGATTTTATGCTGTTAATCACGTTATAATTATTTTAACTGCAATTACACAATTGACGTTAATCGAGAGTGAAAGATGTTTTTTAAAATGAGCTGGGAATTCAAACAGAATTATCATATAAATCAGGCAAAAAATACGAACGCATTCAACCAGTTTAAAGTATAATTTAAAGAAAGAGAAGTATTTATAGAAATGCTTTTCTATTAGCATATTTAAATAAAAACGGAAATGGAATTTTACGATGCATAGTATTTTAATTGGAAGAAAAATTCTGGTTTTACTTAATTATTTGCATTGTAAAACATTATTCAATAAAAAATATTTCATGTTTTCAAATGTAAATGATAGCATTCAAGTCTATGAGCAAAATTACTAAAGAGACAAGCATTAATTATATGCATAAAAGTTGTTATAAAAAACTTTCGAACAATTTAAAAATAAAATATTTTCAATTTAATAATAAACTTTATAAAATAAAATGAATACATTTTTTACTAAAATAGTCGTTAACTTAATTAATTATTGACAACTCGACATCTTTTTCGGACTTCGATCCTCCAAAAAATACACCGGTCGAACCTTTTTTTCTAAATCGAACGCAGCAAAAGACATAATTTTCAAAATTTATTCAGAAGGCAAAATCTGCTGAATTTTTAGCCAAGCTCCGGACATTTGCTATCCATTTGCCGTAAATTTTCTCTTCGCTATTTTAAGCACATGTTGTCCAGGTGTCGATGCATGGACTTCCTAGTAGGCAGAGACGAAAGAGAACATAAAGAGAAAGATTCCAGGTGCAACTTCTCTCCCTCCTTTACCTGCGGGCCCTTTGCCGCTCCAGCCCAGTCTAGATGTACTAGGAGCATAACGAGGACCCATTGATTCCCGAAGAGCTTTACAGCTGCCCACCGGAAGTCAAACGGAAAATAGACCTTCTGTACAGCACTCGAATTTTAAATATAAATATAAAAAAAAAAAACTTTTACAGGAGCGCAAAAAGTTAAGTATAGTCTAGAGTATCATGGTGGACTCGAGACAGTAATAATTTCCATTACGACCAGAAGAAATCGATCACTTTTTTTGCGAGGGCATTATTTCCGACCGAATGTTTACTCATGTGAAATTTATTTCCGTATGTTTATAGAACGTTAAATGATCTCGAAACGGATTCTTTGAGAGAGTATTTCCCCTATATTTCACCCCTTTCTTTGCGAATATTTTCCTCTGTTGGTGCAAAAGGAAAGAAAGAAATTTTAATTGAATCATTCATTTTCAAATTCAAACGAAGGCAATTCATTCTACAAAGAAGCAATTGGCAGGTTTCCGTGCGATAAATATCAAGACCTAAGAAAACAAACATTATATACATTGCACTTGAGAGATAAACTAATTCCTTTTTTTTTCTGTTATTCGATTGCCGCGAATTTCAGCGAAGAAACGAAATTTGCCATTTGAGAGGTTGAGTCGTTACTCGCCAACGGCCCACATGACTCATGAATGGAAGTTAGCGTTTGCGAATGAAAGTTTTTTATTTTCCTCTCTTTTTCTTTCGTACATTGTTGATAGGAACAATGCCGTCTGGGCAAAGGAACCAGCTGATGTACGAAAACTTCTCCACCTCCGCCTGGCAACAAGACTATAAAACTATGCCTCTCTTTCTCTTTCTCCGCGCCTCTTTCCTTCTCCCCCTCTCTCGCTTTGCGAAATTGGATTTTTTTTTCTTAATTAACGCAGTCGTTTGAAAAGTAGCAACAATTTTTAAGTTAACTGATTAATATTACAATGGAGCAATAAATTAAGTTTGAGGAAGCTATATAGTGCCAATGAATTTTAACGGCTTTTTTTTATAAAAAAAAACAATAAAAATATAATATAATCTTATATGTTTTTTTCTTAATTTCATTGAACCTATAATTAATTAACAAATATATTTATCATGTACATATAAAAACTTGAGTGAACTTAATTGCGACAGGTTAATTAGAAATTAAAGTTCAACGAATAACATTAAATAATTAAGGGACCGTTAAATCAACAAATGACCGTATCTCTCAAGACCGTTAAGCCGTACAGTCACTGCAATACAGACCAGCGCTATCCGCCGTGTGACACTCTCCACGTAGTCAAAAATCTTAAATACCAAGGTTCCTCTTCCATTCTGCTTTGCGCGCTCGTTTCCTCCTACCCGCGGCGCGCGGCGCACAAGTCGTCTCGCCGAGATATATACGAATTACGTGTCGCGCCGTGCGTCACGCCGAAGGAATGGATTTTCTTTTTGCCCCCCCCCCCCCCCCCCCCCCCCCCCCCCC
>UCOM01003677.1:0-16285 GCA_900474385.1 Ormyrus pomaceus | reverse complement strand
ATTCAAAAGTGCAAGTGCAAGGGGGGGAAGGGGACAAGCCCAGGAGGACGACGGAAGGAGGCATTCAGCGGCAAATGACGTACTTATTCTGGAAGATCGCATCTTGGCCAAGTTTTAATTACGATGAGCTGTACGGCTTTTTAGCGAATTATAAGCAGTAGCGCATCGGGGAGTGAGGGGGGAAGGAAAAAAAAGAAGCCCTCCGCCTTTCACGCTAAATGAAGAAAAGAGATTAAAAGCGAAAGAGGAGGAGGACGCGCGCGGCTTGATTTTCGCGAGTTTCGCTACTCGAACGGAGCTTTCGAAAGCGAGGGGGACTCTCGACTCCTCTTCGAGAGGGGGGTGGCGACGATGCTTTGGAAACTGAAACTCCGAGAGAGAGAGAGAGAGTAACGAGAGAGCTTGCGCACGCAAAATGCGACCCCGTCCCTTTTCTTTCAGTGTTTGCCCGCGGAAAATGTTCAACTTTATATAATATATAACGGTATACATCCCAGCTGCGCCGCGCGGCTCTCGAGCTCGCATTCGACGCTCCTCCGCGGAAAACCTTTTCCCAAAGTTATTATTAAAATGCTCTCGCGAATCAAAGTGCGAGAAAAATAGTTTTCCGCGGCGGGCCGCGGCGCGAGTTCATTAAAAGAGGCGCGCGCGCGCGAGCGTACAGCTCGTTGACGTGCTTTCGAGAATTGACATGCATTTTGAATTTCCCGGGCGGCCGCGGAAACTTTAACTATGCCAGCCATTTTAAGCGCTCTGACAAATTCCGGCTAAAGCTTTGGGGAATTTCGTTCGGCGCGACGCCGGAATGATATATGCGCGTATGATTTTTTTTTTTTTTTTTTTCAAACGCGCCACGGACGTACACGTATTTTCAATTATAACTAATTTCCCGGCGAGTTTAAATGTCGCTTTAATATTCCGGCTGGGCTTTAAACGAAGTTCGAATTATATAATTGATGCACCAGAGACGGACTCGAGGCGCGCGATATCGGAATATCATCCTTCGTCGCGAACAGCCAATTTTGCTAATTAATCGCCGTTGCGTTTATTTCTTCCGTGACGAAAGGCTTTCTGTGTTTATTTTTGTCGAGCCTTCGTTATTATTTTATATGCGATATTACAGTTCATTGAGAATTTAATAATTTCAGGTAATAATCAGACCTTTAAATTGTAACTCTGCAGTTTAAACAGTGCGGCGAAATGTGGCTCTTTCGACATTACAATTAATGCTCGTATGAATCGCAAAAGAAGCTTTCTCGCGGCGCGGAATATAAAATGCCCTTTAATTTTTCTTTGATTCGCTTTCATCAAAATTTACACAATTAGAACGCGACCGCAAGCGACTAAATTCAAATTACTATTTCATCACATTGTATAACGCTTGTTTATTTACGCTCAAAGTTACCTCGCGATCTAGTTTAATACTCCAAAGTGATGCTTTCAATGAGTCCGTTACTCTATTCACGTTTTATTGCATAATTAATAGAATGCTATCCATTTCCTGGTACATTAATCGGCATTCAAATTTTATGAGGCTCCCAGCTTATAGCGGAAATCTTCAGCCATAGTTCGTCGTTAATCGGAGACAAATGGAGTAATTAAAATAATTATTTCGAAACTCGAGTCGACGGCAGTAGTTGGGCTCCGAGGCATATAAGCTCGCATTAAAAGCAACAGAAATATACAAACCCTGCCATTCAGCGCCCCTTTTCAATAATTTTTCTTTCACCGGCGTTTCCCTCATAAACAGGACTTTAAAAGAGATTAATCTCCTAATAACTCTCTAATTGCCATCATTTGCCACTCGACTGTGACCGGAATACATTACCGCTAAAAAAGAGAGAGCTCGTCCTCTCCCTCCGCATGCAGATGGGGCACTTCATTCCCGCATTCGCATGCTGCCCGCGGCTCCTCCCTCGTTATTAAAGATAAAAGCCCCGACATATTTCCCTCGAAGCAGCGTATAAGAATCCCGACGCGGCGAAAGGGGGGATGGGGGAGAACAAGTGGAGTAAGCAGAGGTCGAGGCAGCCGAAACGATTGTCGAGAATCAGCGAGTCGAACGAGACGACAATGATCGATGGCGGCGCTCACCGCGCCCGCGGGGACAATGGGAATCCGCGCGCGCACGCTTCTGCGAGCATAACGTCTTACGTCTCTCCCTCTCGCTCTCGGGTATAGGTGCGCGCATTGTTGATACGCGCGCCGACGTCGTCGTCGTCGTCCCGGAGCCACTCCGGAAATTGCGTCCGCCCGGCTCGTTAAGCTAATTAGTCCCCTCCCCCCCCCCCCTCGGAAACAAAGTCCTCGCTTTTTCCGGGGGGACGGCGGCGGCGGCGGAGGTGGACGGTTTTTGCTATTTTATAGAGGAGCAGCCACTCGGCGGGCCCGGCTCTCGCCATAATTAATAAACTGACTACCGCAGCGCGGGAGCCTCGGCTTATATTAGCGGGAAATTTTCTCGGAGATGCGTGGGGGGCTGTAGGCGCCGCCGTCGCCGCTCCGCATCCGAGGGATAGACACTTTGTTGCTGGCAGGTGAGGGGAAAATATGTCGAAGAAAACGCGGAAAATTAATTTCCTGCCAGACTGAGCTTGCGACGGGCAACTTTTCTTGCGGAAAATTGTCAAGATAGTCGTAAGCGTTCGGGTTTAACGCTCCGTTTTCTTAACGTCGACGCACTCGTCTTTCTTTTTACACGGATTCTATGCGAAAAGTGCCTAAAATAGGCCCTGCGTTGAAAAGAGCTGTCGCAGGTGCGCTTTTTATTTTCTGCCGAGCGCAAGAGTTAAAAATCAACGCACTCCGCTGCCGCGAGTGAAGAAATTGAGTAGAAAATTGACTCGATAAATGCTTACGCATGCTCCCGCCATAAATAACCGCATATGTATAAGTGATTACTGGTATACATGCTCGAGAGTCCCCGGGAAAGATCAGCGGAGCCATTCTTTTTTTTACGAGCCGTGGATGGTGTAACCTTTTTTTTTTCAGTACGTTGAGGTCAGACATTAGTCCGAGGAATCCTCGCCATTTCGAGGGATTTCCTGTTTTTTGCGCCGCCGTGAGGCGTTAATGGCCGCTGAAAGCTCCGCATTAAGACAGTCCAGTTTTATCGAAGAAACGTCAAAGTCAATTGAATCGGAAGGAAGATCAATTACACGGCGACGGGACACGTCTAATAAATTTCTTTTGATTGATATGCCTCCATTCAGCGAGGCAGAGTTCATACGGTATACATTTAGTACTTATGCAAAGAGGTCGGTATTATCAATTTTGCCGGCGACTTTCTATACGGCGAGGCGGGGGAAAATAAGCTGAAAATAGCCGTGGCGTGAATTCTGGATAAAAATCGGAGCATATGCAAACACACCGCTCGGAATTGACCGACTTCCAAAGCGTTAAAAAGCAGTCATTCCGGCAATGTATAATAATTTCCCATTTAGGTGGGGTACTTTCCCCCGAAAATGGACGCGCCGATTCGCGGAGCGCTTCATTTTAAAGTTTTAGATGTCGTCAATTCCGATTCTATTTCGGCGTTTTGTTACTGCGATTTTCATGCGAAATGCACGGCAATATCGGTCCGAATCATAACCGCAGCTGGCCGCCGGCCAGAAGAAAAAAGCCGATATTCCCCGAAAAGAATGTAAAACCGGAAATGACGCCCGAGCCAATAACCCCTTTTACAGCCCCCCTCCCCCCTCCTCCTCCCAAATATTTGCATTTAACTCGCGGCAATTTAGCGGCGTAATATTCCCGCGGGGGGAGCTTTGATGGCGCTTGCGCTTGCGCTTGTCGCAAGATTACGAGCGTTGTGTGTCCGGCGAGCTGCTAAATTTATCATCGATCGTACAGGGAGGAAAGAGGAGAGAGAGAGAGAGAGCTAAGCAGATCGGGCCGCGATAATGAAGCGAGGGGGGCAGCTTCCGCGTGGGAAACGGAGGCTCGACCGACGGAGAGCGGCGCGTGCCACCGTATTTTTCGCGCGAAGCTCGCTCGCTCCGATCCACCCCCTCCCCCCCTCTCGCTTTTCGCGAGGCGCATGACGGATGATTCGATCTCGGCGGCGAGATATTGTCTTTTATAAATGGGCCAGGAGGCAAGGCGCTATCGCCGCCTGTGTATTTATAGAAATATATATATGTGTGGTATACGAGGCGGCGTACGGCAGCGAAGCTCGTCGGGCATTAATTATTGCCGGGATAAAGAGAGCTGCGCGCGGCCTGGGGAAAAAAAATACGGAGCGAAGAAGAAGCGAGTCGCCGCGCGCGGCGTATACACGGAGGATTCTCATTTGAAATGCGCATTTAAGCGCGCTGAAAAGACAGGCCGAGGAAAAACACGTTGAAATTTTCTCCTCCTGTCTCTCTCGATATATTTATTTATTCCGACTTGGCTGCACCCTAAATTTAACGTCTCTCTCTCTGACGGCTCGGCGGCCAATATTTGCTTTTGATTATGCATAGTCAATAGAAAAGTTTCGAGTCAAGTTTATATGTAGATTCGATGAAGACGGGCACACACACGCTGAGATGCGGCATTAATTGAGGTTCTCCTTACTTTTCTGCAGGGATGTATTTGCTTGATTTAATATTGTTTAGCCTTATAAATACTGTTTTTGTAAGATGGTATTACAAAACAGACCGCGGAAACAGATTATAAACAGATTACCTCGATCAAAGTACTTTTGAGCAGGAAGCCAATAATGTTATTATACACGGTTCAATAATCAGCGCCCTATTTTCTTTTCAAAATTAATGCAACAACAAAAGCGAACAGTGAAATATAATCCCCGCAACGGCGAAGATTCTGACGTTAATCTCGCAAGAAAAGAAGATTTTCTCCAATATAGCAAACTCGAAACAGTCCTTTAAGTTGCTCCGCATTATAATTTACCCGGAGACAAAAATTTTTTTTCTCGACCCTCGAATCCCCGCGGTGTCTCGCGACGGAGAAGCTGCTTACAGCTGCCCGGGTGTCCGGTATACTAATGAAAGCCAATAATTCACGCACTGCTCGTCGAAATTAATATTGCAAAAGCCCCGAAGCCCGCGGAGATCCTCCGATCGGTCAGGTGGTAGCCCCGAGACATTCGCCTGGTAATCTCCTAAAGCAGCGTCTCGAGTAGCTCCGAAATTCGGCTGATTGCCCCAGGTGCAATCGCGGAACGGTACTCGATTATTGGCAAGTTCAGCTGCAGGCTTTGGTAGGGCCGCCTTGGGGCGCCGGGGGGAGAGGGAGAGAGAGAGAGAGAGCTTGACCAGTCGGTCGCTCCCGCAGGCTTTGTTCCGCTATATTATACTCGGACAAAGTCGGATTTCGCAGAGGCGCCCGATGACAGTCAAGACTCGTGGAAACAGCGGAAACAGGAAACAGGAAGGAACAAGTGTCGCTAATGGAAAGCCGCGCCCAAGTCCCTGTCCTCAACTTCTGCGGACCGATCCCATCCCCCGCTCCCGCCTCCCAGGACTGTCCGGCTTAACTAAATAAAGCAGCCGGGGAGAGAAAGAGAGAGAGAGAGAACTGCCGTGCAGTCGTACTTTTTCTGCGGGGTAGACTTCTTGTTTTCTGCGTCTTGAGGGGCTTTTTGTTTAAGCGAGTTCTTCCCGCTCGACGAAGGGGGGTGAATCATTGCGCGCGATGTGTTCCGGCCTTCTTCGAGATGCTTAGGAGTAGTGGCTTGTTTGCGCGAATTGGCTTCTCCTATCGAGGGAAGAGGTTTTCTTTTTTCACGAAAGATTAGGAGAGAAATTATGAAGGATAATCCGCCACTAAATAATCTTTCTCTCTCCTTAAAAGAACGTAAGCTCGCGTCAAAGAAGCTTTTTTTCGAAAAAAAGAAATCCATTGCCCTCAATGAGATATTTACGATAAGATATTAGATTTAAGATTGAATAACCTCTCACCTTGGGTGCTTTCGATAACGGAATGGAAGTCAATACAGTTTTGCAAAAAAAAATGGCAGATAAAGCGAATCCTGGCATTTGTAAGCGGAGGCAATCGATTTGAAAAGGAAAGCGCATGATTTTATTACTCTTTTTCATTATACCCGACCCGTCCGTTTACAGCCGGATTTTATACTGATTGATCAGCGCGTTTCCATCAAAAGAAGCGTCGCGAGGCAGCATCTTTTGGCACGTCCTCCAGTTTTTGATCCCCGGGCAATTCCCCTCTTTATATACACCTCCCTAGACTCCCGGCAACGGCGCGGTGCCGACAGCCCACCGTTCCTCCCACACACCTCCTCTCGCTCTCTGCCCCTGCAAACACGGCTCGAGAGAGAAAAAAATGCCCAGCGCCGAAATTTATAAATCTACATAAAACCGCCGTAAAAGCGAAAATATATTTAGAATATTATATTCCCGGCCTCTGCGCCGGTTGGGGGGGAGCGAGAGAGGAGGAAAGGCGAGTAAAGCGATAAACGTCAAGTAGCGCAGCCAGTATAAAGGTTTTATGGCACTGCTGCGTATAATCCCATCACGTAGATCGGCGTAATGAAGATGCCGGGGGGGTCAGCCGAAAACTCTTTTATCGCCGATTGTCAAAGATAGTGGCCGGCTTGTCGATTAGGTCGGATTCCTCGCTCGCAATAAACGCGCCACGTTCCTCGTCACATTTCTTTTTTTACACGGGGAGATATTTTTCTCCCTTAACGCATACTGGCGGGGGGAGAAGGGGACCGGGGGGGTGTAGGCCCTTCTCCCGGCAGGCTGCCAAGCGACGCGCGCTTGGAATCTCAAGGAGCCATTATAAGTTCGCGCCTTCTTCCGGCCATGGATTTCCATTAATGGCGGTAATTGCGCGCGCTGCGCATTGCCACCTCCGCGAGAGAGGGGCGCGCGGGCTGCGACTAATTTTCATACTAATTAACTCTCTTCTCTCGCTCTCTCTCTCTCTCCGGGCTCGCGAGCAAATCGTTTGAAGGCCGCGCGCGCTTTTTGAATTTCTTCTAACGAACGAGCCGTGCTCGTCGACTTGTAAATACCTCTTTTTAAAGGCACTGCTCCGCTCTCTTTCTCTCTCGCTCTCTCTTTGCTTTTTGCTTTTGTTCCCCACCCCCCACCCCCCTGCTGAGCTGCGATTGTCGTTTCGCCGGAGCTTTCTTCGCGAAATGTCTTATTAAATTAGCGCTTTGCCCGGCGAGTAAACCTGAATCAACGTGCTTCAAGCTTTGACTCGCAGCTCCCTTCCGGTGACAAAGATTTATATTTTCTCTCATTAAGTCGGAATAATGAGACTTTTTACAAGTCCCTCCCAAAGGGCCATTATTTGGCAATAGGATTTTTGCAGTTTTTTAAAGCAAAAACGAGGCGCTATTGACCAAGATACAAAAAGGCTCCAAGGAGCGGCCCTCGAGCCGGAAATCAGCGTCGTCTCCCGGAAAATATTCGAGCGTCTAATTGTTACGGACAACGGCCGCTAATACTTACTTCGCTCCCTCCGTAATCAAAAAGTTGCCGCTTCCCTCCAAGACCCGGAGCTGTACGGAGAGCGCGAAAGACTTTGAGCTTATCACGATCAAGATGCCGAGTTCGTCGCTGATTCTCCTCGGCGCGTTAGGCGAAGTATAATAAGGAGAAGCCGCCCCGACACGGAGCTCCGAGAGCGAAAGACTCACCGACAAGCCGAAAGATAGACGCGCGCTCACGGAGTAAGAGAGAACAACGCGTACGGCACGTACAAGTTGCGAACTTAGTTCAGACCATTGCCTTCCACCCATCCGTCCGCGGAGAGAGGAGAGAGAGAGAGAGAATACTTGACTGCGTACGCGGCAGAGATACGCCGCTCTTCTTGCTTCCTGTATCTGACGCCCGGCGATGCGGCATAACAGCAATCGGCTTTCTGCAGGCTGATAACGGCCTGGCGCGCAACTTCCGCGCCGTGCGAAACAAAGCGATATATACGCGCGCGCGCTCTCGGCGCGTTAACGCGCCGAGGAAAAACGCGCCGCCGCCGCGAACAAGGAGAGGACTGTGAGCGTCGCCGCAGCCGAGGGGCAGATTCGAGGGCATTAGAAATAATGGATATTGATGAAGATGTTCGTAGTTTAAGTTTCAAACTGCTATTACCGCGAGCGGCTAAACGAAGATTGACGATCCGCGGACCGTTTTGGATGCGAGGGTGAATATATTCCAGTTATATTAATAACGAGCGAACGCGAGATCGCTCGATGAACGTCGCCCTCTGTGTGTTTCGCGTTTGCTCCAATCAAGGAAAATTAATTGAACCAAGAAAATAATTAGCGAGCCGCGATACGATATAAATAACAAATATTCGCGCTAATAGGACCCACTGTAAATTCCGTCGCTCGATGTATACATATATCAATCAAACCTCCGTTATTCATTCGTCTAATGCATCAAAAATCCAAGCGCCGAGCGCGCCGCGCGCTTCAATTAAACAGCAATAATGCGACGGGGGCTTCTGATTTATTTATCCGCCGCGTTTTAACCTAATTCAGCCGGCATCGGGGCGCGAATTACCCGCGCAACCAGCTAGTCTATTATTACGCGTTTCAATTTTCTAGCAATCCGCAAACGCAACGGCGGCGGCGGCGGCGGCGCGCGGCCGTTTTGCGCGAGGGCAAATAGGAATAATATTCGCGCGCGCGCGCGGTAAGCAAACGAGATATGTATTTCCATTCGTTTAATTGCTCCGGGGGGAGGGGCGCGAGTCGATTTCGATATTAAATTTTGCGGGACCTATTTTGTTATTCCCTTTGTCGCGCGTTTATAACAAAATAACGGAAACGATCGCGAGGCCGACGCGGAGGGAGGAACGCGCGCGATAATCGCGATAACGAGGGATGAAAAGCCGCGATGCCCAAACATTTGCCGAGCTCCCTCTCGCCGGGCGCGGAGAGCAAACGATTATAAAATACTAATGCAGTATTCTGTCAATATGTATACTCCCATCACCGGGGCGTCTATCGCGGGCGAGTTTCAGCGGCCCGCTCCGCTGAATAATGCCTCGTCGCGCCGCCCGCGCGAAAGAGCCCCGGCGCGGAAAGTGCTACTGTTTTATCTATTAGCGGCGTAATCTTATTTCGCCGGTCCGATAATTTAGCGAAAGTTTAAACTTATTTCCATCGATCGCCGACGGGCTCTCTCTCGCCTCGCGTCGCTCGGAGGCTGTGCGAAATTGCGCGGAGAGAGAGAGAGAGAGAGAGCTTTTTATCGTTCATTACAGGCGTTTTCAAAGGGGTGATCGATCGGCGGGGAGCTCAAGTCGCCCTGTGACTTTTTCAAGTATGATATTTATGGAGCGAAAGCGATTCATCAAAACGTTCGAGCTTCGACGAGCGGTTATTTTAAACAAAATTCCCCGGCTTCGGGCTTCTCTTCTCCGCGGAAAATGGAAATCTTTTACATGTCCGACCTCTGTTATTTCAAACTCCGCGGCGCTGCCTCGACTCTGCTGATACGCGTATATAAAAGCGCGCTTTTATTACGCGCAACGTTGCATGCAAAAAGGCAGATTTTTCAATTCTTCGCCGTCGAGAGGAAGTTAAAAAGTGTCTTTCGGCTCGCAAAATTTAATCGGTCGCTGCAAAAAGACTCGATCCCTTTAACGTCGAGCAAGCGAGAAGCGTAAGTAGATACCTCCCGAGTTTATTCAGACATTACGCACGCGAGATTACGCGTATCTATATATACCCAGGCCGTAGCTCTCGAGCTACAGCAACGAAACAGCAAAAATTTGACGAGGCCCGTCGACGAAAAAGCTCGCGAATCAGCCGCGGACGCACCGATTAACGAAGTTACAATGGACTCCGCGGCTCGAAAAATCAGAGGCGAGCAGCTGCTCGCGTAATTCGTAACATTGATCCGGCGCAGAGGGCTTAAGTTCGGGGGGGGGGGGCCTCTAACGCGGCACTTGGCATTCCGCTCGAGCTGGCTCATATCCTTTTACGAGCAGATCTCTCTCTCTCTCTCCCTCTCGTACGTTGCCTCTCTTTCTCCGGCGGCGGCGGCGGCCTTTTACCCGGCGAGTTTGACAAGGTGACTTTGTAATGGATACGACGAGGAGCCCGGCCGCCGCGCTCCGAGATGCAGATCTAACGATACGTGAAGATTTGGGAAAGGGGGAGAGCGCGATCCCGCGACCGCTTAACTTTATTTATCGGGACAATTATTGCGCGAGCTTGTTTATCGCTTGGGGCTTTCTCCCGCCTTTCGGTAATTTCAGCTTCTTAAAGAGGCCTTTTTTCGTCCAAGAGTAATTGCCAAGAACTAATGCCTCGCTTTGAACGTCGACGAATCGCCGCTGAATTTCAACGGATTACGAATGCATTTCGGAATGGCCGAGTAATTTGTGGCGGTTAATTTATTGCTGAAAAAGTTTTGCAATCGGGATAACGGATCTATTGTATATGAATTGGGCGCGCATAAATGGAAGAGAATCAACAATTTTGAAACAGTATATAGATTTATAAGGCTTATGTTTAAAGTGCTATTGAATTCTCGATTGGCTTTCAAATAACGATATTTACCCTCTCTGCGTTCCCTATCAAAACTCGTATATTGAAACGACATTTAGCCGTTATTATTATTTTAAAAACCGACAACAGGCGGCTCCATTTGAACGCGCCCATGAAAACAGGTCAATTATTATCTGGAAGAGAAGTTTTACGGCGCCCCCCCAATAAAAGTTAGCCACCAAGTTATTCGCGCTGGAAGTACTACATATTCAAACTCGAAGAAAGAAATTACCGGCCGCCAGTAAAAAGAGGCCCAAGTCGGCGAACGAGGTGGTAACAGCCGCGCGTATACAGTTTGCGGCTCTAAGACTTCAAAAATAGAGTGCCCGTGTAAACGTAAGCAGGGCGCAATTTTTTTTTTTTTTTTTTTTTTTTTCCGGTTATTCCAGGCAGTTAACAACGCGGCTGTTTTTTTTAGTCCCACTGCCTTATCACCACCGGCTGCCCTCAAAACTCTCTGGAAACTTATCTCGAGTCGAGCGAAGAAAGAGAGAGAGAGAGAGAGAGCGAGAGAATAGCTCGTCGCCAAGACAGGCATATCGACACTGTTTCTCCGCGGTTTATACTTTACAAGCGCCGCGCGCTTTTCACTTTATTATTCATAAGTTTTT
This sequence comes from Ormyrus pomaceus, assembly GCA_900474385.1. NCBI lineage: Eukaryota > Metazoa > Arthropoda > Insecta > Hymenoptera > Ormyridae > Ormyrus > Ormyrus pomaceus. The sequence goes on along the minus strand of UCOM01003677.1, from coordinate 5,197 downwards.
ACGAGGCGCGCCGGTAGTTTTCGAGGAGCGCGCGGAGAGGAAGCGAGGCAGCTTTACGGCCCCGGCGCGTATCTGGCCACATTTATCTCCGTAGGAGCTTTTTTGCCCTTTGAGCCGAGGCCCGCGCCTCGGGTAATTATCCATATACTTTTCCAGTGGAGGATTCGGCTCTTTCTCTCTCTCTCTTCCCAAGCTTTTCCGGGGGATCGGGCCGATTGATATGCAAAGCGGTCACGGAGGGGGGAGAGAGAGCACAGCTGGCACAACAAAGTCCAGGATATTAGATCGTCGCATAAACACGGCCTGCCGCGCGCGGGATGTCGAGAGCTTGCGAGCGAGTAAAGCTTGCGGAGGAAAGCCCGAGGGGGCCCCGAAGCTTCCGAACTCGGCGCGCCGCGCTGCCGCTCTTCGATCTTTCCGCCATCTGGTAAACAAGCTCGGGAGAAGAGCGCCGGTACGTGGGAGAGAGAGAGAGTAGCGCCGGGCTACTTCTAATCAGTGACCTCTTTCCCGAGTCTTCGAGCTCCGAGTTTGACTTGGGGAAAAGTTTATTCCGAAGGACTGCCGTTGCGGGAGAGAGAGAGAGAGAGAGAGAGAGAGTCCGCTAATTCCTTCCTGTAAGATTGCTTCTGCTCCCTTCGATCTTATGAGAATGGCGATTACGTGGTTTGCTTTGTCAAAGATTTGCTATGTAAAGAGGAGCCTTCTTGGGAATATCTTTGCGAGATTTAATTGAGACCTTACAAAACTTGGCCAATGAGCCCGAGTGGCTGTAAATGTTCTTGGAAAAGCGGAGAGACGTTATTTATTTTTCTACAAAATTACAGTTTTTGCAGTAAAATTCAGTTTTTTAACCTTTCTCCGTCGAGCCGCTTCTTTGCCTCTCAATATTTTACAGTACAGAATGCAAATTGAAGCATCAATGTTTCTGAAAACCAATCAATTTTTTACGCGCCTTCGCGGCGGCAATCAAACGCCCGAAATAATTCATCGCGAATGTCGCTCTCGGAACGCGCGGCGAGAGAAACGGTGGACAAAAAGTTCACTTAAAGAATGAATAAAAACCTATCCGCTCTCCGTCGACATTCATAAACTTTTCATTCATCCTCGAGCACAGCCCTCGATGCCGCGCGAACTCTCGAAAAGCTGACCGGCTAAATTAAGCCCGGCAACTCGAACGATTTATTAGACGAGAATCCATAAAGAGCCAAGTGGTTGTCTCGGGCTCTCCGCCGACAGCGGCAGCGGCAGCAGCAGCAGCAGCAGGGAAAATGCCATCGCTCGATAGTAATTATATAGTCGCGCTGCTCTCTCCGGGCTGTCCGTATCTGCGGCCGAATCGGTGACAATGGCAGAGGGGCGCTTAGGGAGCTCGGCATATCAAAGCCCGGGCGCAAGGAGAGGGTTGACCGCCGGCAAGAAGCCCCTCTTCCACTCGGCGACAAACGAGCCTCTCTCTCTCCTCTATAGGTCCGGTCACGCCAAAGCCATTCAACTCCCCCCGATCGATCCCCGACGCCTATTACATATTCAATACAGCGTTACGAGCATACGAATTCGGTGCGCGGAGCCGCCGCACACACTCGATGATCCTTTGCGCCCGAGCGAAAAAGATAAACCAGCTGGCCCGCCACGGCGATGGCTGAAAGCTCACGGCGCCGGGATGCACTTTTCAATTTTTAACGAGAGCAACGACTTGCCGCGAGCGTTTTTATATCGCGGGATTACCCGCGCGTCCGAGCGAGTCGTCCGCAATTAGGAGAGCCGGTTCTTCGGTTGAAAAAGGAAACTCCGCGGCCGCGAATAAAAGTGACAAATGCTTATGTAGAAACGCGTAATCCGGGGATCGGTCAGGACGGGAAAACTTGAGCGGCTAATACTAAAGTTTCGAGGGAAGGCCTCGAGTTACCAGATCTCTCGACTTATACGGATCTCCCTTCGGGCTGTTGCTCCGGTGTGCTTTGCTGCCCGCTGCCGCTTCGCATTGAAAAGTTATAATCGAGAGATATATCTGGATAAATCGATATAAATATTAACGGCAGAGCCGGAAAATAAAGCCGGAAGATAGATGAGTAGGTGTATTTAGCTCGGTAATTGCTACCGAAGCCCTGACAAGTAATTATCTAGCCGAATTGATCGAACGGCACAGAGCAGTTTGAATTACTAATTACAATGCTTGTTTCGTGTCTGTTGGAATTATTTCGCGCCGTTACAAATTGTTAGTGCGTTATTGCGTTTTTATTTGCCTCGCGGCATTGGTAAATATGGCGTGAATATATAAATGGAAGTCCGTTTTCCAGGAAGATGTTTTAATTTGATGAAGGATAGGTGAATCGTTAACAATGTAAATATACGTTTATTTCGAGTTTAATTGAAAAATTTTGTGGATTATATTGTTTTGTTTAATAAAAAAAACAAAGATTCAAAGCACGACAAAACAGTTTTTCGTTCGAATAAAGTGAAAAAGATAATTTGCTTTACCGCTGGTTATTCCAACTTTTCACATCATTTATTCTCATAAAGTAGTACCAGGGCGGATGTTACACTTTTCCAAATTCTCCCTGAAATTGCGGTTGAAAAATTTAAGGTTCCTGCAAGAGAAATGGCTTATTTCAATTTTACAGAGCCAAGAAGCTCCTCCGAACGGCTCCTTCTGCCCCTTCTCACGATATATCTATATACACCCGCCAAATTAATAGCAATAACACTATTCAATCGAGACCGTCGGCGTAAAATAAAAAAAAAAAAAAAAAAAAAATCCGATATCCGTGGCGGCGGCGCCCCTAACGAGCCTTCACTCATAAAGGCATTTATTGCTCTCCGCGAAATCGCGCGATTATCGCGCTTTAATAATGATCCGCCGTTCGAAAATCGAATATTTCATTTTCGCGCGGGACTACGGCCGATTAAAAAAGTAACGATTACAGGCGCGTTCGAATAATGAATCACCCTCGAATGGAGGTCAGCTGCTATTGGAAACACGACGCCGGAGTTATTGGATTATCGAGTTATTGATAATTCAAACTAATCACGCGGCGGCGGCGACGGCGGCGGTGGCCCTCGGCTATATCATAAACAAGCGATCCCCTCGCCGAGCCTCGTTTCGCGAGCACAAAGATCCCTCTCGCGAAAGAACTGCTTGGAATTCGGGTCTAAGGGGGTTGTGCACATCGTCCCCCCTCGCTCGCCTCGGGATGTCCGCGGAGAAGTGGAGACACACGCACGCAGCGCGGAGTGGGAGGGGGCGGCTGCGGCGCCGTCGACTATTAATCAATCTTCGTCCGGCTGGCGCTTCTAGCCTCGCTTCGGGAAACTTTCCTAGAACTCATTTCCCTGATGCGCGCGCGGCGGCGAGCGAGCGCTGCGTTATTCAAAGCGCGTTATGCATCGGATCAAGCCTCCCTTGCATACCGTATATAGTCGCCGCCGTATATGACGTCGGATCGTAAATTTTCCGTGAAAAAGCGCAGTCGCGAGGCACCCCCCTCTACTTTTAGAGCCGCGCAACAAAGCAGAGCCGACCGCAGTCAACTTCCGCGCGTCGCTTTTCAAGCTGCCTCAAACTTATCAAAGACCGCGCCGCGACAGATATACGGCTTTATTACCCCCTTTTTTTTCGCTCTCTCTCTCTCCCTCCGTCCGCCGCGACGCGGAAAAATGCTGCTCTTTCGGAGGGGGAGGTTTTTAATCGATGCCGGGCTGCGGATCGAACGTCCCGCGGGAGAGAGGAGCGCTTTAATTGGGTGATCCGTTCGTCTTCTTCGCGCGCTTTTTTTACCAGGCAAAGCGGTTTTCTAAAGCAAAGTCTATCAATTAGAAGGCCGTTAGGAGGTTTATATCTCTTTTTTTACGAGAGAGTTTCACCCACGCGAGATTGTATCTCTTTCGAAAGCACCCGTTTACAGGCCAATATAAACGTTTTCTCTTGTCCATTCAAACGATCGTATATTTGCGAAAACACTTTTCGAGTCGCCGCTGCTGCTGCTGCTGCGTCCCGGCTTGGAGATTTTCTATACAAACAGGGGGGTCATCGCGGGGCTCTTAATCCCCGCTGTAATTTCGTTTAAAAACTCGAGAAAACTTTCACGAGGTATTGGGACGAGCTCTCCTCTCTCTCTCGGCGCGAAAAGCTTTTACTCGATATTTTTTCAACAACTTACCATTCGTACAATGGCTTACCCTGATTATAAACTAGCCTTTTTATATTCATGCAAAACTTTGGAAACACTTTCTTAAGACTTTATCATCCACACAAATGCCGGGTTGATTTTCAAGTCTCTTTTAGGAAAAGTCCTCGAAGCCAAGTGCTTTCATGAATCCGGAATCTCTTTTTTAAGACTCGCCGCGCGCGAGAGAGTGATGGCCTCAGCTTGCATGCTGAATTTATATTTGATTTTTTTACATCCCCCATGGGGGAGAGGGGGGGGGGGATAAGCGTTCGAGAGAGGAAGTGTGCATAGCCGCGGAATACGAGATGTTATTTTGAAAATGCCGAGCGGCGGAATTAAGAAAAGCGAGCTCGATCAAAGTTTTTCCGAGTTGGGAAGGGGCGCGGAGAGCTTGTCTGTGTATGTGTGTGTGGCTTTTTTTTTTAAAAAGTATGCATTTAGAGCCAAGTTGATTAGAGTTTTCGTACTTCTACTTACGCAAACCGGCCGTGGTGTTCCGCAAAGTTTAATCGAACTGATCTCAACTTTCACCCAGTTAATATGGTCAGTATTTTAAATCATATTTCGCGAGGAAGCTTCAAGGGGAGCCTTCTGCTTGTGTTTACTTTTGCATTTCAGGATCGCGGATGAGAAATAGAACTACGTACAATTTTTAGTACGATAATAATTCTAAATAACCTTTAATAACAGCTAAAAAATGTTTAGTTTTTTTCACGCAAACCCCTCAGACAAACAAATATGAAATGCTGCTTACGAAAGTCAACAACTTTGACGTGCATCCCCAGCCGTCCCTTCCCATTTCCGGTAAACAACTTTAAAACAAGTTACTAAAAATTTCGCCAACCCAACCGCCGCCATCAGCGTTCCCCCGCTAAACGATCTCATCTCCAGCTTGTACGCTTCGCGGTAGGTAGCGAAGGCTAAAAGCACGGCAATAAACCGAAAAAGCACCCGTCCTCGAAAGCACGTCGTCCCCCCCCCCCCCCCCCCCCCCCCCCCCCCCCCCCCCCCCCCCCCCCCCCCCCCCC
>UCOM01003676.1:0-16292 GCA_900474385.1 Ormyrus pomaceus | reverse complement strand
GGGGGGGGGGGGGGGCGGAGTCCATTTGAAATTGACACCCTTGTATCTTTTTTCATTCTTTCCCAATTTGGCTGAAATTTTTAACAAATTACCTTTTTTATGTAGTATACGATACAATGTATTAGTTTGTTTTTTAGTATTCAGCGCATTATGTCCAAATTTAATTATGGCGATTTATTCGCTCAATACATAACGAAAAGGCAGAACGATTCTTTGTCTAAATTGTTGTTTCACAAGTCTACTCGTCATTGATTTTACAGATAATTGAAAAAGAGAAAAATTTTAAAGCTGTAGGAGGTAAGAGAACAAATTAAAACTCATTATTGAATTTTTATAATTTCTAAAGTTTTGTCACTGTTTGAGTATATGACGTATCCATATTCCTTCCAAGCATCGCTAGGAGTTGAGATAAAATAAATAGGCGCCTTTGAGTTGAGATAGTATCTCTCGCGGCATTTGAGATGAGTTAGAATAATCGTGCCTGTAATCGTGTAAAGGAAAGATTTAAAGGCAAAATAACTTTTTATATTGAAAAGACGTTTATTAGAAAAGAATGACCAACTTGTTCAGAATCTCAAGAAGGAATGAAAATTACAAAAAATCATTCGCCTTCTCAGCTGGCATGAGAGGCGGCGCACTTTTTTCTTGTTGAAAAATATTACCCTGGTAACCTAGCAATCGAATTTTTGATTATATTTACTTATGCTCTCGAGCGCCTCTAGAGGTCCACGTCTGCGAGACAGCCTCGCTGCGTGTTCCCCCCGATTTCGATATCAGTTATCGACGGGGAAAAATGTGCCCACACGCGATCACAGTGACCGGTGCGATACGACCTGTAACGCATCGGCGACAATTTACCGATGCGCCGAGGCAGCCTTATTCAATTTACAGGAGCTTTCTTTCTCCTTCTATATTTCTCTCTTTCCATCTCTCTCTTATGCCAATTGAGAAGACGCTCACATGAATTTCAAACGATAACATCCTCCCCCCGTTTTAAAAAAAAAAAGTTTTTTTTTTAAACTTATAATTTTCGTTAAAACTTATAATAATTAATTAAATTTATAATTCTTGATCGGAGTCGCTCATCAACTAAATTCTAGAAATTAAAAACTAATCTTAGACGAACTTTACAAGTTTTCTCGTAGGTCGCAACAAAATTCCATTCGCTGTTCGAATGTCAACAACACGCACCTGACCATCGACACCTGATAATGTTCGTGTTACTACACCCTTCTTCCACTGATTTCTTTCTAGGTTTGCGTAGAGAATTAAAATTAAATCTCCTTCTTTGAAAAACTTTTCTTCGTGATGACATTTTTTTCTTGAAATCAGTGTTGGAAGGTATTCACGAAGCCACCTAAGCCAAAAACCCTCTGCTTGAGATTGTGCTATTTTCCACTGTTTTCTCGAGCATTCAATTTGAGCATCACACTTCTTTAGCCTAATTTAACCAGTAGATGACCCTAACAAAAAATGATTTGGCGTAAGTGCTTCATGATCGCGTGGATCGACAGAAACGTGTGTTAACGGTCAAGAATTAACCAAACGTTCAATCTCGCATAGAAGCGTTAATAATACTTCCTCTTTAGGAGCTTGTTCTTTAAGAATCACACGCAAAGCTGTTTTCAGTGGGCGGATCAATCTTTCCCACGTACCTCCTATGTGTGAAGCAGTTAGGAGGATTAAATTTCCAAATTATATTGTTTTTACTGCGTTCTCGTCTATCTTATTACGATCTAAATCTTTTAAAACTTGTTTTAATTCGGCTTGCATACCTCGAAAATTCGTACCGTTGTCAGAATATACGACAGCAGGCGTTCGCGAAGAGAATCGTGCAAAAGCCATTATAGCAGAGTCTGTACTTAAACTATGTGCAAGCTCTATATGTATAGCCCTCGTCGACATACATGTAAATAACGCGCCCCATCGTTTTTCTCGTCTTTTACCGATTTTTACCAAAATGGGCCCAAAATAATCTAGACCACAATGTGTAAATGAACGAAGTTGCATTGCTGCTCTTGCAAGCGGTAAATCTGCTATTTTTGGATTAACGGGGTACGCGTGAAGTATTTTACAAATAATGCATTTACTGACTACTGAACGCAAGCCTTGGCGTAATCCAACTATGTAAAAATTTTACGGAAAATTTTACTATGGCAAAATAAAAAAACTCCTGTCAAGAAAATGGCTATACTTATGTAAAATTTTCTCTTTCGATCTAGCAAAGATCACTCTTTATAAATTTGAATATTCCATCTCAAAGTATTATTTAATAATTATTTTAAAGTTAAGCTTGCAAAAATATAAGATAAAGATTGTAATTCATTTAGAAAGACTACGATATCTGAATACCATCATTTAATTATAGAGACTCAAAAGGAGAGGAAGTGAAAAAGGTTTATTGAAATAATTGCTTTAGTCAAATTGAATCTCACGTTTATCATTTATTTAAAATAATCGATGTATTAAGTAATACATAAAGAAGCTTCCTTGGATGCAGTTGAATCATCGTACACGGAAAAAAATTTGGAACTGCGAGTGTTCAAATATTTTTGAACAGCCAGAGGTTGCTCTCAACACGTTTATTTACGAAATCTGTACTCTCAGAGGTCCAAACCTCAACCACTGCGCGTTCAATTTTTTTTTTAACTGTAGCGTTTCAAGCTTTGGACCTCTCAGAGTACCAATTTTTGTAAACAAGAGCGTCGAACGGGGGGACCTCTGGCTGTTCAAGACCACGCTCACCAGGGTTGAAGACTTTTATAAAAAAATATTTTTGTTCGAAAAGATCATTCGAGTCATCTTTCAATGGATAAACATTAGTAAATATATATTGAATAATTGATACATTATTTTTGAATACAACAAAGTTACTCAACTTCTTACACCATTTGTTTTAAATATGATTTAATTTCCTTTAACAAAAAAATTTTTAATTCCACACAATTTGTACATTACTTTTCTACATGAAATAAACGTATTTATTTTATTTTATTTTATTTATTTTAGCGCACATACATCTATTTGAATAAAAAGAATGATAATTCACGTTATCAAACGAAATCTTGTTCATGATGTAAAATTATTTCCTTTCAAGGGATCTCGCACACTTTATTGCTCAGGAGCTTCAAACTTTTTAATCCGACGCTGGTTAACTCTGCTACTATTTTACATTTAATCTAAATTGTGTTCTTTCGACTTGCACTTTATTACTCTGTGTACTTTTTATTAACTGCGCGCTATACCACTTCAAAGATACACTTTAAAATTAAAACGTTAAGTGCTTACTTATGATTTAGGGTAGCTGGAGTATCAGTTTAATTTAATCATTTGAAAATACACAAATTGTTAACTGTTTCGTATTTACCCATTTATGGAATTTATAATTCCTGGTAATCCACTTAATTTCTGTTTTTAATAAAGCAGTAATTATTTTCTAAAATCATTTATGTCAAATTGACGTAATAACTATAATATATATAATATACATGAGTAAAAATAAGCGAAAGGAAAAAGGTTAAAATAAGAAGATCAAAAAATGTTTGAAGGCACAAGCACATATTATGAGCAAGAAGATGCGTTCAAGTGTAAGAGTTTTCCAATAAAGGATTCTAGAAAAATGTTTAAGTTAAATTATATCGATTTTATTTTCTTGTTAAAAATTTCTATCGTACGATATTCCACGATTCTGTTTGAATTGAAACTGTTTTATTTATACATTTATCTAAAAATAAAATAAATCACCAATTATTTAAACAAATGGCTTTAAGAAACTACGCAATTTTATTTAAACGATAAAACTTAGAGTTTTCTGTTTATGTTTACTAGAAATGAGTGATTCAACCTAAAAAAGTAACAGTAGCATTCAAAAACACTTAAAACGCCACAAGAAATTCATTGCAAGAACATCATAATAATAAATAAAGTTAAATAAAAAGACGTAAATTACTTAGTTGTTGAGAAAATTATATATTCTGCAGGAAGCAAGTCTCCGATGTTTTATGTACTGTAAATTGTACAAATGATGCTGGTCACGTATTTCTTTATTAAATTTCTATCGAATTATCAATTGAAATGGTAAAAATATAAAAATGCGAAATTCCTAAAAATTAAATTACCACAAATTCTAAACATTTCAAATCCTACTTTTAAGATTTGATCACAATAATTTATCTTAATTTTTTATATTATTCATAAAACTAATATTTTGTAAACATAATCAAATCTTACAATAGAATTATAGTGACCTCATTAATAATATTCCGATAAAAATTTCTTTGATCCATTTCGCCCGAATAGTTCATCATTAAATACTTTTACATTTTGCCTAAGCATTGTGGAAAAAAATTTCGGTAGATAAAATAAGATTTTCTTTCCATTTCTTGCACTATTTCACCCTTTCCGTTTCTCACCTCTAGAAATGGATTTTTAGGATTTTTTCGTTGCGACGTGTCGTCAAGGTGCGCAAATATCCAATGATGGAGGAGGTTGATTCTATACTAAATCTATAAAATTTTTAAAAATATTTTTAGATTTTGATTTTACTTACTTACTTTACGAAGATGTTGTTGCAAAGACAAAAAAAAATTTGTTGTTGTTTTGTGTTTTACGGAACACAATTTTTATTTAACTGTAAACAAAATTCAAACTATTTTTGATGTTATGAAGAGGTTTCGCATAATTTATTTTCAAATAGTTCAAGGAATAGGATAATTGTGCTTTTCATAAATAACACAACTGAACTCCTTCAATCTATTTTTCAATTCAAATATTTTAGATTTTGGCTCCTACTTCGTACAGATCAATAAGCTCAATCTTTAATGCTAATATCGGACATCAATTTTTTAACATGGATCCAACCTTTCATAAAATATTGATTCTCTGAATGTTCAACTTTCATTTGTGAGATGAAATTTTAAGTTTCCTACCATATTATAAGAAATAGGTTAAAATTTTGATGTTCGAACGTATATTCAGCAGTATTTCCAATGGATTAAACCTACTTTAACATTATTGTTTTTTAAAAGTTTCTTTCTCTATTTTTTGTGGTAAAACACTCAAACGCTTTTTTACTTTAATTAAAAAAGCTCCTTTGTAAGGCGCGGTAAAATTATTATAGGAACAGTTTTTCAATAACTCGGTATTTTATGAAAAAGATCCCAGTAAATATTAAATTGGAAATTATCGCTCGTCTGGCAGCTTATTATTTTAACCCATATTTATTGCACGCATAATAAAGTATCTGTATATCGACAGCAATTTTTCAGCCTCTTTTCGTCTCCGTTTTTATTTTACGAAAAAAGCACTCCACTGCACGACACCCCGATTACGACTAGTACTCCCCTCGTAATTGAAATTGATGGAGCCGGTAATAAGCCCCGCAATCTCAATCAAGGCGAAAGATTAAAGAATAACACAGCACTCGCGTCATTTGTTTCAGGCGTAACCTACGAGAAGGGCATGGTGCTCTTCAAGTTCCTCGTCTACTACCTGATACCATTTTTTATAATATCAGGATTTTATCTGGGCATGGCTCGCCACCTGGAGCTCTCCACGAGAAATATGCCGGGGGAGCATCAGGGGGCGCCTCACCACTGCGAGCAGATTCGAGCTCGAAGAAAGGTCCGTGCAAGCAAACAAAAGCCCGATTTTCTCATAAGCGTCGCGGTGGAGGGGGAGGGGGGGGATGTAGTTTATCGCCGGTTATAACGCAGTCGCGACTTAAAAAGCGCGGCTCGTCTCTTCCTCCTTCCTGCTATCCTCGTATATATCTGTCTCCTTTCACGATCGGAAATGAAAGCGCGCGACGCGATTTCCGCGATGAACATTTTATCACGGCTATACGATTCTTAATGTTTCGAAAGTTCAAATTATTAATGGATTTTTTTATCTGCCGGCATTTCCTTTTTTAGTGTTAATATGTATGACGCGTTGTGCTTAAATATAATTTACAGCAGGCTGATTGATTATAATAAATAAAAATTTGTTTACCGCGTACTATTCGAAACACCCTTCTGAGTTTGGCAGATATTTTTCACGTCTTCATTTCTCCTTCCTCTTATCACCCTACCCCATTTCACGAATATCCGCGTTATCCATTATCCACTCAGATTGTGCCTAAAGAGCGGAAAAAATTTGTAGGTAAACACCGTGACATAAATCCTATTTCAGAAAACTCACTCCAGTGATGGCTGGTATATTGGAATATTCGGATATACGTGATATTGCGAGGGCTTATTTTACGAATACTGCCGCCGTATTATTCTATATCTGGCTTTAACGATTTAGCGATAAACCCGATCGAAATAAAAAAAAAGTAAATCACATAAATGTATGTCCTTTTTTTTTTAAATTAAAAAAAAATGCTTTTAAGATTGGATTTTTTTTTTTTTTTAACTAATTGCAGGTGGGGAAAATGGTGATAGCCTTTGTGATCATCTTCTTCGTGTGCTTTCTTCCGTATCACATATTCATGCTGTGGTTCCACTTTTATCCCGAAGCTCAAGAAGCCTTCAACGAATTTTGGCATGCATTCCGCATCATAGGCTTCTGCTTAAGTTTTATCAACAGCTGCGTCAATCCTATTGCGCTTTACTTTGTTAGCGGAACTTTTCGAAAAAGGTGAGTAAATGGACAGAGAACAAATTAATGTACATTCCAATATGTTTTCCGCTGCATAAATTTAAAAATCGCACATTATTCAGGCGCAGATTTGCCGAGAATTTTGTAGAGGGGCAGTAAATGTAGGTAGATGTACGTTCTTCCTTTTCAAATCAAATAGTAAGAAAAGCTGAGAGCAAGAATTTAATTTAATACATTTAACCAAAGCTTTTACCGGAAACGTTGAAATCAAATTGCACGATACTCTGCGTATACAGACAAACCATTCAGGTTTATTTAGTTTGCTCGGAATTCCTCTTTTAGGTGAAAAATCCACGAATAAATGTTCTTTAAAAAAAAAATTAATTATAATCCGCAAAAAATTAGAAAATTTTAACGAAAATCTTTCGCTCTCCACTAGCCGAGCTTCTCTCCAAATTGAACTTTATAATTTCTTAATCCAATTATGAGATAAAGCACAAAGAAGTTTGGGAAATGGCATTAGTCGAGGATGGCGGAGCAAGTGATTTCTGTGTGTAATCAGAGCGGTGTCCGGAATTGCTCTATTCCCCCGGAGTAATAGCTTGTTCGGCGCAGCAGCGCCAGAGCAGCCAACCTGGCTCTCGCCATTCTTCCGCGGATGAAATTTATGATAAAATTATCTAGTCGCACGGCGCGCTTATACCTCTTATACCTTGTCGCCCCCCCGTAAACACGCCCGATAAGCAGTGCAATAATAGGGGCAATAAGAGCAACGTCTCCGCGCGCATAAAGCCGCGAGTCGCGCGACGGGGCATTAAAGAAAAGAACTAACCCCTCCTACCCCGTCCCTCCCTCCGTGTTTGCAGGTTCAACGAGTACCTCTGCTGCTGCTTACCGAGCGTGAGGCGAGCGGCCGAGGCGCAGGGCAGGTTCCCGAGGACGAGGGGCGAGGCGAGCACGTTTTACGAGACGAGCTTTAATTCGACCTACCGGCGGCACACGCAGGAACTCAACTCCAGCACTCTCCTGAATTTCGAGGGTAAACCGACTTGAGGCTGGAAGCGCTAGCGGCGGCAGCGGCGGCAGCCCGTCTAAATGGCAATGGCCCCCCCGACTCTTACGGCTTCTGGTGCCATCCTCCCTTCCCGCCCCGAGCCCGAGCATTCCCTCAAGTTTTCGAGACTCGGGGAATATTGCGTCCCTTCGCTTTTTAACGACGGAGGCGGCAAGCCGCAATTGACCAAAAACGAAACGTTTCTATCGTCTGGATTATTTACTGAAGAAATGCCGCGCGAATCTAAGCTTTTAGGGCGCAGACGAAATTTTCCTTAAAAAATTACCAGGAATGCCTCGGTGATCTAAGGGCAGGACTCCCTTGTAATAAGAATTGTTTGAATTAGGTCAAATTTTAACGTGAAAGCACGGTAAAAATTGTGGTAACATAATAAAATTTCGATGCAAAAATTAATAAAATTTGATATCGCGCTATATACAATTAAAAATTATAAAATACGATTAAAAATTCCATAATTTTCATGATAATTTTTAATAGGAAAGTTTGTCTGTGTGGGACTTAGAAAATCCTCGAAATTGCTACCAAACCCAAATAGCGATTAGTCTAGTCCAATGTTTGCTCCAATCTCGAGTTCGCGTCGGCGCTATATAGTGATTCGTGTTCGGGCAGCTGTTTTTGAATCTTTTAACAGAGCAGATTTACGACTGCATTGCATTGTTAACGGACGCAGATTTTTCTTTGCCGAAAGAGTGAATTTTGTTTATTTTCATAGGCAAAGCTTGACTCCGTATAAATGCGTAAGGAGTTTCGTGTATCGTTAATGCCGTTCCGCGCTTTGCCATCACACTACTGCCCTCGGTCTCGCGTGTAATTCATTTATTCATGCGCATACATTTTGTAAAACACAAATTCACTTCTGAACCATTAATCTTGGCGACGTGTGCCGCGGAAAAAAGAAACAAACTAGAATTGTATTTGCGATAGAGCGCGCGAACTTCCTTACGAAATAATGATTTTCTTTGATGATGTATATAATATAAAATTTACGTGCTCTCGAGCAAAAAGCTCTTTTACAGCTCTTTAAATAATACTTATAGCTTTGTACTGTACATAATAAAGCTGTATACTAAATGTTACTCTGTACTCCTGAGGAAGTTTTTAAAGCATGTATAAGCTTTACTCATTATTTTTCATTCAAAAACGTTGTGAATAAGATAAGTAAAGAAATAAAACAGGAAGTATAGTGGAGACTGTTATTGCGCTCCAGATTTACTCTTGAAAAAAATGTAAATAAGTGTGCAATTCGTTGCAACAATAACTTCCTTTGCAGTCTCTAATCGTTTTTATTGTTAAAAAAGAAAACTGGACCACCGCGCGAATTTATGAAAGGGCACACAGTATCCGGCATTCTTGCCTCAGCTAGCTTTTGCTACTGTCTTATTAAACAGTAAACTGAATTTCGAATATATTTAAAAACCGAATGACTTAAAAATAATATTATAAAATATCTTTTCCAAAAAAAAAAAAAAACTATGAAATGGAATTTAGTGTGTGCTTATCGAATACGCGTTATGCGCAATTGAAGAGTTAGAATATAATTGAGGTGTCTAAATTTTGTGATGCAGTATCATTAGCTTTTAAGATAAATAAGATTTGAGCTGGTCATAAATACTCATCTCGAGTGGACTAATAGCAGTAGTTGGTAGTAGTAGCTGCAGATAGAAGTAGCAGTAGTGGCGAAGATAAAAACATATATTCAAAATCTATTGATTCAGCTCCTGTATTACAAATTCTGTTACATATATTAATAGATTTATATAATTTACGTGATTCCGTATTAAAAAGTGCAAGGATTTTTCAGAAAGTCTCGCGATAGAAAATTGTTGAAATTTTTGTAAGATATTTTATGGTTATTGAGTCTATTATCAACGTGTACATAAGCTTTAAAATTAATTTGAAAATATTTATTTTAAAAAATATCAGAAATTAATTATTGTTACTAATTACTAAAATCAAGAATTTAAATTCATCATTCGTGGATCGAAATGTACAGTTAATTTTACACAATCCAGTATTGTTAAAAATCGTAATGTTAAGTATTGTCTATTCCTAATATACTATAAACACTGCAGTATTTATTTTTTAATAAACATTTCGTCGAAAATGAATGTTGACACAAAAATCATCCATTTTTCCTAGACACCGTAAAAGCATGTACTTGCAGTTACTAGTCATGTAAATATTTCTAAACATATTGCGTTTTAAAACTTCGAAATATATATGTAAACTACATTCCATAATTTTCATACTTAATGTATAAATACAAAATGGGGAAATAAACTGCTTCACGTTAATTGTAGTAAACAAGTGAGAAACACAAAGTAAAAATTGTATTATGAATGTATGAAAAAACGTTAAAAATACTGTAATCTGTATTGCATGAAACAAATTGATATACTGAAAAGATAAAAATAAAGTGATAAGACGTATACAAAAATCTTCTGTTTTTCCCATGTTACAAAGATAAAACTTTCTGATTATCGTTTGTATCTATCTGCTGACTTGTACCAACTGAGACCTTTCCAGACAATACATTGCTTTATGGCCTCGTACATCAAGGTAAGTTATGCTACATGACTAGGAAAGCTTTGTGTAATTTTTTTGCAAAATTTTCTAAAACATTTTAGTATAATTTTTGAAACGTTCTCCTTTTTAAATAGCTAGAAGTAATATTGCTTTTTAAATGGTTAAAATCAGGGCAAGAAACAAAATTTAAAAAAAAATAAATAAATAGTCGACATTCGTTAAATTTCCATAACGTATATAATCAATAATTAACGAATATCGGATTAAACGGGTTAGTCTTATCCTGGGGTGAAAATTCCTGCATAGAATCCATAAACAGCACTGCAAACGCCTGTCAATGCACAAAGGGTAAAAACGATAACTCCCGTTACAACTGCAACATAAAAGTTTCCTCGCGTGAGTAGAATAATCTGCAGATAATCATCGCTCCTGGGCGTAGAGTCCAAACTAGCAATGTACCTCGAATATAGAGCTTACGTGACAAAAGTTCCCCATTACAACTTCGGCAAAAAAGCTTATCACGCTACAACATCCAGTAATTACTAATTGAGATTTCGGTGGCATTTGTTCCGCCGAATTCCTTCCATTAGCAGTTTATTAACAAAGATTATTAGGATTATGCATTAATTTTAATTATTACTGTCCGCGTCAGGAACAAATGAAGTCACGCATTACCTATGAATATAATGGTAATAATATATGTGATATCAAATGTGTTTCTCCGATTTTCGAAGCTAATAGATGTTAACGATTAAGATTTATTAGCTATAAAATGCTTTTTCTAGGTTTTTAAATTGTGCTTTTGTTAAAAATATTTATTTATTTATTCATTGCCGACCATATACATATACCTTAAAAAGGCATCCTGTATTGGCAAACCGGGTTGCCTGTACGTAGGGATGGTACAAGAGACTTAAAAGACACTAAACTAAAAACTAAATCAAATTAAAAAAAGTTGTAGCATCTTTTCGATAACTTTATAAAGATTAATGCAAAAGTTATATCTTAATCAGTTTAATTTTTATTTTTATGATGAAAACTATTTTTATAATACTTTAACATTATGGGACTTTATTTGGAAAAGATAAAAAGTCATACATATATCACGAAACATCGCTTGAACTCCTTCACGAGTAAAATGAAAAAAGAAAGTTATGAAACGCATCATTTGATGTTCGCAAAATTCGAAAATGGATGCTCAAATAGGTGGTCGGTATGTCGACCACTATGACGCAAAGGGGTTATTACATAGAAAATCCTACTCGTTATTGGATTATTGAAAAACTCGGGGTCTCGATTTAAGGCTGTTATATAAAATAAAAATAACGTCTATAAATTTCGAGACAAAGTAAACGGATAAAAATAATCGAATTGAAAAATATTTTATTCTTTATTATATATTGCTTTAATAAATATAGCTCTGAGAAAATTCTGATTTTAATAAGTATAGTTCTATAATTTTCAGACTATCGATTAAATAATTTAAAAAAGTATTCTACGACCTCACTTATCCGACTCGTTTTTACTTCCGACAGCTTAAGAGAAATAGCTCAAATTAGTGTTTTCTTGTAGTTTACTTTTTTTTACGTTGATTTATATATATTAATTTAAAAAGCAAAAAGTAAATACACATGTTTCTGTTTACTTTTTACTTTTAAAACTACTCCAACGCGGTATAGATTTTCAAAATATGTTTCTTGAAAATTATTAAAGCTTCTTTGTAATATTTAACAAATATTTGAAGCTAATGTACAATATCAAGCTGCAAATATTTATAAATGATTCCGTCCAAATACAATTTTCTTGTAACAGAGTAAAATTAACGCGGCTAGAAATAGCTACAAATAAATTCTTGACTGTTTAATGTATTTCTCGACCACGAGCGTACTTGGATCAACATATTATGTGAAACGCCAGACCTCAGGAATTTACAATAGCCACAATAGTTTAGTAAGTCATCACTAATATTTAAAGCTTTTTTTAATAAAAATTTAAAGCAAGAAATAATGTATTTTTTAAAATTTGAGAAAGTCAATTAAAAGATAATTTTTGCAAATGCAAACAAATAACAATACAATTAAAGTAAATTGTTATCCAGTAATGAAATTAATTTTTTATATTAAAAATATTTCTTTGCAATTTTTTCAATAAAATTATAAATCATCATCGTTTATTAAGTTGATGTATTTCTTAATGATTTGTGTTTAATAAGGTTCTTTAGCATATAAGATTCTGTACTTTATTAAAATAGAACGTTGAAAACTACAAAGTTGGACACTTTAAATGAATCTGTACCTTGCAAATCTGAACCGAGTTTCAAAACCTGGCTTTAAAATTTTAAACCAGATAAGAACTGTTTCAAAGTTGATCGTTTTACAGATTGTCGTCGATGCGCGCTGATGGCCTATAAGTTTTAGAACTCAAAGGATATATCAACAAAATCTACTATCTTTATTGCTATTTTAATTTTATCTTATTCAAAAATCGATTCTACTTGCAAAATAAAAGGTATATCTTTTTTAATCATTTACAAAACGTGAAAATCAATAAAGCCTCAGTTTATCAGAAAGTGTACACAGATGATTTTGTATTAAACATTTGAAATGAAAAAATTTGATTAGTTAAGAGGTGTTCCCTTTCGAACGTGTCATTAAGTTTCATCATTATCGAGTTATAATCATTTCGAATAAAACTTTTTATATGCGGGCCAAACTATAATTTCCAATCAGCTGTTCAGGTGAGTGCTCTGAACAAAAACTCCCGAGCCTTAGAAAGAAACGGAAAAGAAGCCTCGCGGTCCCAATTTTTTCCTCGGCGCTTCTGAAAAAGGCCTTCTGGCAAAATTTCTCTGTGTCCCAGGCCGAGAAAAGGAGCAGAAGAAAATTTAAAAATAAGTCTCTCTCTCTCTCTCTCTCTCTCTCTCTCGCCCGGCCGCAGAGGAACGGCGTTATGACGAAACGAAAGGCGAGCGTGTGCGGCGGCAGATGTTCAGCGGATTCTGATAATCTTACGCGGCATAAAGAGGCTATGCAGGCGCTGCAGGTATATACGCACACGCACACACACCACGCGCATATAGGTAGGTTTGTTTTTACAGGAGAGAGGCAGGCTGCCGCTGCCGCTGCTGGGCAAAGGAGAGAGAAAGAGAAGCCTTGTGTGCGTGCAGGAGCCGAGCGGCGACGGGCACGCTTTCGAGACACATTGGGGAACCGACTTGCAGCTGCCGCATGGAAGGTCCGAGTGGTGGGGATCCGGGGCACGCGACCGGCCAGCGCCAGGCAGCCAGCATGCAGCACCCCCGTTTTCCCCGCACACAATCGTCGCGCCAACCGTCAGTCTTCGAGTACAAGCTACCACTGCCAAGGCTAGGAGCCTCGCCGTCTCCACTCCTCGCCTTCTTCTCCCGGTGCAAAGGTTAGGAAGCGTCCTGGGAACACTGCGGCCCCTCCGGGCGTTTAAAGGTTTAATATACCCTCGAGCGCGAGTTTTTTTATTCCTTTTAAATAACGAGGAACCTTGTCAAATTTGCGAGGTTCCGTCAATGAAAACTGGCGGGACATGCCGCCCGCGGAGTCGTTCGATTGACGATTGTTACTGTGGTTTCGCGGCGGTTTTCCCTCGACGTCGCCCGGCCCGATATCGATGAAGTTCGATTCTCTTTTATCTCGTTCGTCGCGCCGTCCATCAACATTCAAGGATCCGTGAAATAGCCGCGTGCAATATATTCTCGTTAATTGATTGTTTCAGCGATTCCCAGGGCGAAACTACGACCATGAAGAGATCGTCGTCGGTGAGTTCGATAACGAATTATGTGCGCTTCGATTTCTATTGAGCAAATGATTTGTTTGTTTTTCCCAAGCAGAGCCAGACTCCCGGCAAAGACAAAACAAAGGCAAAAAAATCGAAGCCCAGCGAGGAATATTCGGTACGATTCACGATAATTGCCGACGGCGTGCTTTAAACTTTAAACGTCTCGATATATCAATTACTGATAATTTTTTAGGTGAACACGCGAGAGTATCTGCAGCTGGCATTGGCCAGAATTGTCGATCTTCAAAGGCAAATCAACGAAGGGGTCTACGATAACGAGGAAACTAGCGACCTCGGTAAGTTTTTTTAAATTCTCAACTAGTTAATTAGGAGCATAAGTTGGCCGGCCATAAAGCGAAAATCTTCCGTCCTGAATTTAAATGCCTCCATTAATTATAAAAGACTGTCTGCCTGGAATAATACATAAAATTTGCAGGTGATTCAGACTCGGACGAGGACATAATGACGGAGGTACTAACGAAGGTCTTCAAAGACCTTCCCGGCACAACGAAGGCTGTAGCGACGATTATCGACTCGACGTCGAAACCTTCAATCGGGCAGCGTCAAGCGATCCGGGCGAAGACCATCCAGCTCTCCGGTTTCGAGAGCTGCCGCAAGATAGCCGTCAACTACGTGAAAAACGTCTCGCAGCTGGCAACTCCTCCGCTCGAGACAATCCCCGACGGATCGCAGGTAACGACGGATTTTTATTCGCGGAATAGGATGGAATATATCTATCGAGTTTACAAGTCGCGTCGATGCAATTTCAAAGTTTCGGAAACATTTTGTTCGCTGCAGAGGAGAGGCGGCGTCAGTCCGACGGAGTTCGAGGCAAGAAAACGAATGTTGGGGAGCCTCGATCTGCACCTGGCAGCTAAACAGAGGGACTACACCGCTCGCCTGATGAGAGAGTGAACGTTCACCAACTGCCCGGCCGATCCTCTCCGCTTCGATTCCTGGCTTCGAATAACTTGGAGTTTTATCGCCATTTCATAAAATTCTAGTCACTAGATGTTTAAGCTCAATATCAATTACCATTAGAAATTACTTTGCTTGACCCGCGCTTGCTTCGATCACACTTCTAAAGTAAACGCTTCTCTGCATTATGATTTTTCTTTTATTTTGCATAATATTTGTTATTAAAGTTTAGACTTACGTGTAATTCTCGTGTATAAAACTTTTCATTATTATTGCATAAAACTTTGTACGAATAAGTTCTCTAAACGTTCTAGTCATTAGATATACTTTACGATCTAGTCTGTACGATTATAAAAGTGTGTAAGCGAGTGCTTTTACTCAATAAAATAACGTTTTTACTTATCCAAACTTTTACCTTTATTGTGTGTAAGGAAACTCTTGAAAACCGCTTGGAAGTTTTTAAAATGGAAAGACGAGATTATTGGTCGCTGCTGTGTAAATAAAACTTGTAAATAAAAAGTACGACCGACGTTTCGCCTGTCCTCGGAGTCCTCCTCAAGGGTACTAAAAACAAATTATAACCAGTTTTTTTACAATTAGAGCAATTTAAACTTAAAACTTACAAAACTTCGGAATTTAAATTTTTTTACTTTATTAATTTATTCTCTCGTGATTGTCTTTCACGCCATACTTTTACTTTCGTAATTGTTTCAGTAATATTGTCGAAACAATTATATAAAATAGAAATTATTAATTCACGTAAATGAAGTTTCAAAAAATTTTAAAATCAAGAATGCTATGTGATTTTTTATCATATTAAAACTTGAGTCCATGAAAACTGTATTATTATATAAAATAATACAATATAAAAAATTTATTAGAATTTTAATCTTTCCATGTATCCTTAAAGAAAATATAAGTATAATATGTGAGTAGAGCGACTAAAAAAAGATTTAAAAATATTTTTAAAAAACCGCTGCCAATTCATTGGCACTTAGCTTCCTCCTAACCAATTTACCGTTCCAATATTATCTCCGAGATTCATTAAAAACAATCGATTTAAACAACATAATTTCAAACTATTCTATATTCAATTAATTATTTAATTTTGTATTATTATTTATTCTTTTATGTCCATTTATAATTTAATGAACAGCAAACAAAATTGAAATAAAAATTTTGTTATTGGAATATTTAAAGTCCTAAAAAACAGAATTGTTGAAACTCCATACGCACAAAGCTCGATTTCGCGTAAGCTTGAATAAGAATGCATGCGCTAAATCAAACTTTTTACAAGTCGTATAAAAAAATAATGTTTAATACAAAAGTAAAAAGGTGATTTTAACCTGGTATTACCTTTTCACACTATCTTAATTCGTTT
>UCOM01003675.1:0-16303 GCA_900474385.1 Ormyrus pomaceus | reverse complement strand
AAAGAAACCCGTGAGAGCGCCTGGCGTTCGCCTGGCTGGGACGAATGTGTTGCTTACACAGTTCCCTTAATTCGTGATATGCATTGTCGTATTCTCAATCCAACGTCGTTTTCGCCAACTAAGTAAACTAAGTCAAGATATCCAAAATTGCAAGAAGGCGTTACACAAAAAAGGAAGTTAGAACAAAACGTTCTATAATTCTTCTTTAAATAAAAAATGTATAATCACATTTGTATATCTGTAAAACTTCTAACTTCGAAAAATTGTACAAAAATATTGAAAGTTTAGAGTTGCACTATATATGATGTATAAAGAACTGATTTTTTTTGCATAAAAGTAGACCGAGAAAGTTTATTTAGCTTTAAGCGTATAAAATAATTGTAAAGATAGGATTTAAAGTTAATAGTTGATTTTTTAATTAATTAATGGTGTGAAGTGTGTTAAATCCAAAGGTGTGATTGCACAGAATGAAGCATTTACTGGAAAGAAAGAAAAGAAATACAACAATAATAATGTTCAATGATGTTAAACGAGAGATTTGTACGCATATAAAAATCGAAAAAACATGAAGATTTCTGGGATATGTAATACGAAATAGAGCAACTAAATATTTTTAATATCAATTTTTTATTATTATCTAATCAAAATCTCGGGTTTGATGTGTTTTCCCGCTTCGAATCTCATTTTCGCCCTCTTCAATCTGTCGAACCTTCCACACTCCATTGATGATGATGATCATAAAGGTGCACTCAGCATCGAGTCATTCACGTGGTTAATATTTTTATTAAAATAAAAAATAAAAAAAATTATTAAAATAATAAATAATCAGGTTAACCTTTTTGCCACTTGCATTTATTAACGATTTTGCTTTAAAACCTAATTTACCCCATTCAGAATGTTTTGGTCTACCAAAACATCCATTATCCTTGAATTTCTTATACTAAAACTAACTGTCAAAAAAAAGAGGATGACAAAATTTGAAAATATGCAAGAAGGCGGGAATGCAAAAGCACAACGCATGCGCTATTCCACATAATTGAAATGTGACTAAGAAAGTTAGGTTCCTCCACGAAAGTCTAAGTGGTGTATATTATACTGATACATCATAACATCATACGAGTATAAAAAAGACAGTGTAGAATGTGTAATATTCGACACGTCATAAAATACATTTTTGACACGTAATTTTCTACGTACCCACCAGTGGTCCCACCACTGACTGCAGCATCAAATTTTCCCGCTTCTCGACCACAGACAGAGCGGCCGAGTAAGTCTCGTACGTATTAGGCTTTTGGATTTCACGCTAGTTTGTATATTGCGTGGGTGGAGTACGTGACTCCACCAATCTGCGCGCACGTACGTCGCACACAAGTGCAAGCGAAAGAGAGAGAGAGAGAGAGAGAGATTATAGTCTCGCCGATTGTCGGCCATATATTATTTTGATGGCGCCATCAACACAGACTCGCGCGCATTTCGTCTTTGCCGAGCGTTGGTTTATTACTCTCGGCTCCGCTCGCTGGGACGGCCGTGGTTCGTTTCTGATTATCGGCACGTATTTTTTAACATACGTAATTACCGAATCACCCCGCTAAAATATGTAGATTTTCGGAGTGTGAATAATAAAAAGACGATTCTTAAGTTCTAATCTATTCACGCTCAATGTTTAAAAATACTCGAAATTTTACGCGTATTTGAAATTTTAAGATAAACGGGTCTTCGTGCACAT
The DNA here is from genome assembly GCA_900474385.1 of Ormyrus pomaceus. Taxonomy (NCBI): domain Eukaryota; kingdom Metazoa; phylum Arthropoda; class Insecta; order Hymenoptera; family Ormyridae; genus Ormyrus; species Ormyrus pomaceus. The sequence continues at coordinate 14,577 of UCOM01003675.1, read as the reverse complement.
TGAGTTACTGCGCACAATTTTCTTAATTGTTGCGTTTTTTAAGAAGTGTTATTCCGTTATTTATCATTTATTCTTATGATATTAATTAATTATTTCTATTTTATCTACCTAAATTATCATTATTTTTATTATTAAATTTTTTAACTTCTTTAGATAAATTTTAGAAATCATCAAATCTAGAAATGGCTTAAGTGGTATATAGTCCAAATTAATTAATATATAATATTTAAATTGAATAATAAACATTGGCCAAAGTGTAAAGTGGCGAAAAAAAAATTAAATTTTTCAAACTTGTTCCTTTAATTTGCGAAATAACATAAATTTATTGTTTTTTTTAAGAAAAAAACTTTTATGAGTAATCGATTATCACGTACAATTGTTTTTTATAAATATATAAATTGCGCTTTGAAAATAGAAATACATACTTTTCAATTAAAATTAATTTTATTATACTGTTAATTTTATAACTTTTAAGCTTACAACTTTTCATATTAATTATCAGGCCATTATAAATTATATGCAATTGCAGGGTATATCTCGTCAGGTAAACGAAATAAAAAAAGATTTTGTTCCAAAGTTGTCGGACGTGAAAGGAACCTTGTTTGATTCGAAACTTGACCTTGTAACTCAACTTCAAAAAGTAAAATGCTTAAGTTTAATTATAAAATAAAAACAAAACCATTATAAATTAAGAAAGAAATCATGAGAATGAATTGTATTCCATACCAGTGTTCTAGAAAGGCAAAGGTAATTTCATTTTTTTAAAATAATAAAGCAGCAAGCAAGGCAGCTTCCATAGAAACTAATATTAGAAAGCTTTTGATAAATAAATCTTAAATTTTTAAGATAAAAAGAAATATATGACAAAATTTAGAAAGACGCGAATTTATACTTAAATTATAAGCCTGTAATAAACATCATCGAAGCATTTGATAGTTAAATGTCAAGCAGAAATAAAAGAAAGCTTTCATAAACTTCTATTAACAATTAAAGGATTAGTATATTATATAAAAAATCTAAGAATAGCATTCGATAACAAATTCGATATAATTATTATGTATAAATAAAATGAAAACGCAAAAGTAGTAGATTTTAAAAGTTATTTGCGAAAACTACGTCTTTAGGACGTAACAATTATTAACGTTATTCAATGAGCTTCTGGATCATTGTGTAAAAAAATTACGATAAAAAAAAGTAATATTTAAAAACGAATCTGTTGTAAAAACGCTATTGTTGTATTATCGATCCATGTATTATCGACAGTCTCCGTCGTATTTTATTTTTCAAGCCAAAATCTATAAAAAAATGTGATGGAAGTTCGTGATTCACATTGATTTAAATAGGGCGTACTGGCTCTGAATAATCAGTCCTGGTTCAGATCATAACTAATAATCATAAATAATAAGGTAACAAAGAAACGGATCATATATAACGAACAATAATTCTGATCCTTGACGGAGAACATAAATTCACGCGTTTATAAAGTGCGAATTAAATCCAAAGATAAAAAAAGAATTTTACAAAAAAGAACTTTACAAATCTTCTTTTTTTTTTAATAAAACATTGTTTTTATAAATTATTTTGAAATCATTTTGAAATTGTTCAATTATTATTAGACAGTTTTTCGCTATTAAGGAAATAAGTTAAAAAATGGAATAACAATTGAAAATAAGTTTTTGAACTTATTCTATTAATGGCTAGCCAAAGAGTGCTAACACTTAATCTTTTTCCCGCGATGTTGTAATGGGAAGACTCGTTCTCCCAAATCTGAAAAAATCAAAATTATTAAAATAATTAAATAAATTTATAAAATTACCACGGCTGACTGCGACTTCTGCTGTAGTAGTCACTTCCTCGCAAAAAAGATGGCCTTAGAAACAGCGTTTCATACTTCCTGAAATCTTTATGCGGTCAAGTTCAAAGAATCGCCATGCTAATTTGCGAAGGCAATAAGGCGAATAAGCCGCCTGAAGCTCAGGGGAAGGAATAGAATCCTGGGGGTCGCATAATAGCCGCCTGTGCTCGTATCCATCTATAGTATACCTATTATAAATGAAAATTCTTTAACATTGATATTAATGGATAATTAATTATAAGGAAAATTAATAAACATTCATTCTATTATTGTATAAAATGATATAACGATATATTTATTATGCAGCATTACAAAGAATTTATTTAGATTTAGTTTTTTCTTTACTATTAAATTAAAGCAATTGTAGAGTGATAAAAAATTCTTTTTTTTCTGGAATTTTCAAACTCATTTAACAATAGCGCAGAAACTAGCATCGTTAGTTTCAATTACACTAATGATCAAGCAATTATAATAATTTTTATAATCAATTTTACCGTCTCATTTTTGGGCGGAAAAGTTTCTTTTAAATATGAAAAAATGGCCTGTACAGTTACTTGTAACATTAAGATTGCTAATATATTCTCTAGCACATCCCAGATAATTCGGTATTTATTTTTATAATTTTGTAAAAATGTTTCCCAATTAATAATTTCTTATAATGTTTTTCGTTTCCAAATCATCTATCCACAAACAACTATTAGCAGAAATGCTTCGCAACGAAACAAAAAAGCTTCGTTTATTGGAATAAATTTATAGTGTGCCAGCCAGCAACAAGCTTTTAAAGTCATCACTTGTTAACTTATAAGTACGGGTCAGATTAAACATCCGGTTATTGCTTGACGCAACGCACAAACACAAAAAAGGAGTCCGCCTATAAGTTTCGTGTCGTGATGTCTGTCGTGCCGCGCGCATCCGCGTACAAAAACACGATTTACAGGTGTATGTGTTGAGAGCGTCAATTTCTAGTGCTGATCCATAGACACGCGCATTCCCCACTACTGTTCAATGTTGACGCCTAGCGTTGCCTTTTACCACTATTCCAGCGTCGGAAAAAGCCGAGTGAACAAGTGGTTGTGGTTAGCAGTCCTTAGCTCAGATACAGTAAAGGTCCAATCGAGAGCGCGCGCATGATCGCTCTTTTGTACAAACAACGCCGCTGATTACCTCGAGCAAAACAGAAAAAAAACCGCTGTCTACGTGTCTGAATAAGAGAACGACTTATGCTGTCAATCGAGACATGGCCAAGCACTGGCTGCTACTCGTGGAGGCGCTGATCGTTCTCCTTTGCGCCGTCTATGTATCTTCTAATGCTATTGGAGTGAAGAATGAGGAGAGTTCCAATGATAATCAAGGACTGTACAATTCCAGTGATTTTGTAATTGTATTGAACCAAACTAATTTCAAGTCAAATGTCCACAACAGCAAGAGAGCATGGTTCGTTGAATTCTATAACAGTTGGTGCGGTTTCTGTCATCGATTTGCACCTACTTGGAAAGAAGTGGCAAAGAGTGCTCATGGTAAAGTATATTATATATTAGTATACCTTTTTATATCAGTGGTTTGAAACTCAAATGTATTGCACTGAATGTCATTGCAAACCTTACGTGCAGAGCTTATGTCATTAATGAGTAGATGTCGCATGATAGGTAACAATTATGCTACGGTTCACTTTTGTTTAGCATTGTTTCTATTGTATAAATTAGATGAGTAAACAACTCGCTTAATTTTTTTTAATTTTATATTGCCTTCTAATTTTTGACTTGCTTACACAGAATTTCACTTTATTGTTTCATAAATCACTAGCATGAATAAGTTTTAAAAATAGATTAAGACATAATTTATCAGTTTTATTTATCTTTTTTTACATTAAAAAAAAATTAGATAATTTTATTAATTTAAGATAACATTTTTTGATATTAATACTTTTTTTCAGGGTGGAGGGATATAGTGGCTGTAGCTGCCATTGATTGTGCCAATGATGATAATAATCCCCTTTGCAGAGAATATGAGGTTATGGCATATCCAACGTTAAAATTCTTCCCTCTTAATTCAAATAAAAACTTTCTTGGATTAGAAATTAAGAAAAGTGGCGAAATAATCGAAACTTTAATTGATCAATTGGAAAAAGAACAACAAGAACAAAGGGGAGGATCAAATTGGCCAAATATTGTACCATACAGGTAAAATATCTTAAAATTTATATTTTCTTTGAATTCATAAAATTTACATTTTCTTTCATTATTTTTTTAGAGGAAATGAGATAGATGTCTTATGGACTGGAACACCAAACAATATTCAATATGAATTTTTAATTTTTGAAGAACCTAAAACATATTTAGGAGCTGAAGTTATGTTAGATTTACATAAATTAGATACTATTCGAATTAGAAGAGTTACTAAAGACAATCAGCTACTTGTTGTTTCAAATAAAGTCACCAAATTTCCTAGTGTTTTAGTACTTGATAGAAATAATTTACGAATGCTTTTAAAAGTTGATATGATTACAAGAGAAGGTATTAAAAACGTTATTTTGGAATTTTTAAAATCAAAAGGAATATCTGTTCAAATCAAAGAAGATATTGATGAAGAATTAAATGAACATCACTTTGAAAAGTTGCAAAAGGGTGAAAGTGAAGAATCTGCTAATTTAGATTATCTTTACCAAATAGATTTAGAGACTGCCATTCGATATTCACTAAACAATGAAATTCCACTCTCTCCAATTATCACTGATGAAAAATTACAAAGTTTAAAAATGTATTTAAAGGTATTATCCATTTATTTTCCTGTATACTTACCCAAAGAAAAGACATATTTGCAAGCTTTACAAGAAGTAGTAGAAGATAGAAGCAATATAACGGGTAAAGAATTCAAGGAGCATGTGAGAACTAAAGAAAAGGGGCTCTCTCCTATTTATATAGGTCCAAAAATTTGGGTTGGTTGTAAAGGCAGTTCTCCCACTTTTCGAGGCTACCCTTGTGGATTATGGACTCTTTTTCACACTTTGACTGTAGCAGCTGCTGAAGATATAGAAAGTGGATTAGCTATCAATGATCATCCTTCAGTATTACTTGCAATTCATGGTTACATTAAAAACTTTTTTGGCTGTGCTGAATGTTCGCAACATTTTCAAGAAATGTTTAAAAGAAGAAAAATGTCTGAAACTCAAAAAGGAGATGATAGTATTTTAGCTCTTTGGAAAGCTCATAATGAAGTCAATGAAAGATTAGCTGGTGATGAAACAGAAGATCCAGAACATAAAAAAATCCAGTATCCTGCAGCAGAGCATTGTCCTAAATGCAGACTTTCTGATGGAAAGTGGAATGAGCATGAAGTTTTGAAGTATCTTAAAATGAAATACAGCAGGAAAAACATTCATCTTAAAGGTATTAGCGATGAACTCTTGCAACGTGATATAGAAACCAGTGCGACGAATTCTGGCGTGAGTACTCGTAAACTCACTTGGGATTTCACGATTTTTGATATTAGCATTTGCGTTGTTTTGTATGTTATATCAGCAACAATATTAGTACTTGTGTGTTTGAAATTTGCTTGTAAACGAACTTATAAGAAGAAAGTCTCAATACAACATTTGTTAGGATTATGATAAAATGAGCTTAAATGAATTCATTATAACTGGTACACTTTTTTACAATTGAATTTTTGAAAAAGTGTACGCGTTGTAGAAATTATTAATGAATACAGAAAATAATTATATTTTGTACATAGGTTGTGACGTCGATTTTAACAAGAATACTAATCATGTTGGTAAATGTTTTAAAGTACAAGAGTAAGATTTTCTCTTTTTCTACAATTGTATAACTTGATTTTGAATTATTTTTAATCAGAATTTAATATTAGAAATTTAAGCTATTTATGCCTTTATTAAATTTCTATTAATTTTTAATTTATTTATAATTAAATTATATTGTCTGACCTCCGGCCGGAAAGCGCCAACTTTCTTGCCGTTGCGCGAAATAAAGTTGCAGCTTTTAAGCGAAGTCGAGCAGAAAAATAGTATACACGCCTTGGCGAGTAAAAAAGAAAGTCTCAGATCACATGTTTGTCATCCTCGGCTTCGTCTCGGCCGATAATTACATGTGATCTGAGACATTTCTTATTTTACTGGCTTAGGTAGGTAGTAAAATTCAAAGTCAAAATTCAAAGAATGATCACATAATTGAAGCTAAAATTTGTTCAATGCAAATAATTTTAAAATTTGACAAAATACATAAATGTAATTGTATATATAATACATATTTACAAAGAAATATTCACAAATGCTCATTATTCGATATTCGATTTGTAAATTAAAGTCCTATTTTTAATTAAATGAAAATCTGTAATATATTCCTGGAAGATACAATAAAAAATAATGATTTATTTTAATTTTTATATTGTTTATATGCCTAGTTTTTGCTAAGTGACAATAAAATATTTAAAATTCATTTGACTGCAGATTTTAGCTTTTTTAAAGTGATTTAATAACTTTTAATTAGAGCAAATTTTAATGACAAGTAATGTTTACAGAATTCTTTTATAATATTCAATTAAATTAATATACTTTTGTTTCATTCATAGTATGCTTTTTTTAAATAAGAGTACTATGTTTTTAACTTTAAATTTATAATTTATAATTTCAATTCATTATTTAATGTATAAATTTAAAATTTTGCGAAAATCTAGCTCTTGACACTTTGTATTTCTTATACGTAGATTTCACAGAAGTCATCGAGAAGAACTGTGCGATCATTGTTTAAGAACTTTATTTATATTGTACATTAATTTATTTGTATACCTTCGTTGTTCTATAAATTAATTGACTATGTAAAAAATATTTTCTATTTATAAGAAATGCATGTTTTTCGTGCAATATAATTCCGGTCTTCCTCTCAAGTTAAAAATTATATTTACAATTGTAATATCTGATGCTGATGTAAAAGTTTTTTAATTTTAATATACATTATTAGAATTATTTGAACTATACTATCTTTTATTTAAAACATTATGTTCGACCCATGTAGATAATAATAATTAAATTACAATAACCTAATAAATTATTTAAAAAATGTTTTCTACATATTTAAGAGTATTTAATTTTCATCACTTACAGTGCGAGACGCGCCAAAATCTCACGAGCTTTGAATTTTAATTTCGGCATTGTTGGCCTCCCGGCAAGTAGTGCGTTCGCCACTCTGTCGGCGTCCGAATAACTTATGTTTTCGATATTATCGCTGAAACCGATCAGGACAGGAATTATTATTCCGTTATCAGTAATTGGAACATTACTTTTTAAAGGCAATAAAATTCGATTTGATTATTATTGCATCAGAAATAATAAAGTTGTGTGTAAAATGGTGAAAAGACTTGTTGGGATATTCATATTTCACGAAAATTAAACGAATTCAAAAAGTCAAAGGGAAGTCAGCGTATAATTGGGTCCTTGCATGAAAAGTTTTTTTTTAATCCATTATATCCGCTCGAAAGAATATTAAAAAATAATCGTGACGTATTTTTTCTCTTTTCAATTTAATCATTATTAGCAAAGATATCGCATTTTGAAAATTCGTGGGACGTCACGATTGTACGCAAAACGCAATATAGATATACTAGGCCGTGGTGACGTCAAATTCATAGTGATTTTTAATCTGTTATATCTTTGTTAATAAAAATTAAAATAAAAAAGAAAACACACGTGTTTATTATTTTTCAATATTCTATCTGACGGACCTAATGGAATTTTTCATGCAAGGACCCAATTGCGATGGTTACTTTTTGGTTATTATTTAAATATGAACACGTTTATATTCACTACACCTTGAATTAGAGAGATCGAAAAATCTCAATTTCACGTCTGTACTGAAAAGATCTTTTCGCTGAATAATCAAATTATAATACACTTACTTTGATTAATTAATTCAAAAGAATTAATGCTAAAACTCGAAATTCTTTAACTCGACATTTGGATTTGATATAACTTTTATACAACTTTTCTTATTTATATTTTAAAAAATTATAATAAATCTTCAAAAAATTAATATAAGGAATCTGGCAGTAAAAAAAAAATGTACCAGTCTCCTCTGCCGGAATTCAACTTTTGCAAACTTGAAATTGTTGTCAAAAACTTTTCAGATAATCATTCCTTTTACGCATTTTATTTGTATGAAAGTATTAATAACGTCTTCGAAAATGATAAATTTCAATGTTTTGATAAGACTTATTATACAATTGTCTTTCAACAAATGTTAGCATTCACTACGATTCATATAGTAATAAAAACTATTGACCTTCAATGTGTTGTTTCACAATGTCTAAGATTCAGCATTCAACCACTATTATAAATAAGATGAGACGTAATTCAGGAGATAAAGTCTAATTCTTCTAAAATGCACAAGCCTATTGAGAACTAAAAACTCGAACGTTAGTTTGCTAATGTTTTCTATTGAAAAGCAGTTAATGCACGATGTCGTACAAATTTCTATCAAATAATAAGTCACTGTGAATAATAATACTTAAAAAAATAGTTGATTTTATATTTACGTTAATAGGTAATTAAACATTTTTAATACTAGTTACAATTGAAAACAAAATGTCTTTTCGCCGTTAAAGAAAATTTTGTCTTTAAAAATAACGAAAATTACATATAAAATAATTTTTAAAAATACCCTATTGTTTAAATTTGAAGTTTTTGAATTATTTTCGTTTCAGTAAAAGTTTTAGCTAACTACGCACTAACAAAATTTTACTCGAATGTGGTTTGTTAGCGCATCAAAAAACATGCATATTTTAGAATTAATGATTGCGTATTTCGCTGCATCAAACTTTTTTGGAACAAGTTTTTGTGAAACTAGAAATCTAACGAAAATTCCGAGAATTGTGATTGTTGGTGCTGGTGCTTCGGGTATTGCGGCAGCATCACAACTTTTCCAAAATGGATTTACTAATACAATCCTTTTAGAAGCAGAAGATCGAATGGGCGGTCGTGTATTTACAACTAGATTTGGTAAATATTTTAATTTTTATATTTGTAAATAATTTTGGAATTATAAAAATTTAAATTTACTCAAATCGTAAAGAAATAAGTTGTGTTGTGATAGATTTTAATTTTTTATTGCAATAGTTTAAATTCATTCAAAGTTAATCACTTCGCCTTAGAATTGAGCTTTGTAAAATGTTTAAGTCTATATATCGAGCAACAGTCCTATTTTTCTCATGAATATATTAAACTATTAGATTTCATTTCTTTAATAAATATTATGTAACTATAATTGATTAAAAGATTAAAGTGAGTTTTAATTAAAATTCAAACAGGATATTATTTGGTGGACTTGGGTGGTCAATGGGTAACTGGTCAACAAGGAAATAGAGCATATGAATTAGCACACCCATTCGGTCTACTAGATGAATATGAACCTTCTGATGATTTATTTCCAACAGAATATTATGACTCTAATGGAAATCGATTGAATTCAGAAATAGAAGAAGATTTAGACGATTTTTTTAAGGAGCATGTGGTGGATCTGAAGTTTGAAGAAGCTGATGATTATGAGTCAGTTGGTGAATTTGTAGAAAAGAAGTAAGGAAAATAACTCTTCAGAAAATTCTAGATCGAAAATTTTTACCTTTAATTAATACAAAAATTTTTTATTTAGATATAATGAAGTTTTTAAAGATAATCCTGAAATGCTCCGTGATAGAGAAAAATATCTCGATTTACTAGAAATGGGAAAACTTGCTGATGATTCTGCAGATTCATGGAATGATATTTCAATAAAAGACAGCGAATTGTTACTAAGAGATTATCCAGGAAATCAAGAAAATAATTGGAAACAAAGAGGCTATTCAACTATTTTGGATATTTTAATGGTAAGAAATATAATTTTCAATACAACTCATTTTTTTAACAGTTGCTGGTCAAAATTCGAATACTTGCATTAAATGTATTATGTTTTTTAAATATATAAATTTAAAGAGCACTGTTGTAGTAAGAAATTATTACAGAAACGCTTTCCAAATCCAAGCAGAGAACTACCGATTAGAAACAATACACTTTTAAATACTGAGGTAATGTCCATTGATTATTTGAGTGGCACTGAAGGACCTCCAGTGTTAGTTACTACAATGAAAGGAGAATTGTTTAGTGCTGATCATGTTATCGTGACTGTTTCACTTGGAGTACTGAAAGAAAAACATAAGTCACTTTTTATACCGCCTTTACCAGATTACAAAGTTGCTGCTATAGAGGTTAATATAAATCTAGAAGCTTAATAAATTTTATTACTGATTAGTGAAAAATTTCCTTTTAAATTAATTAAGTATGAAAACGTTATTATTATTATTATTATCTGTTATAATGCGTATATAATTTTTAGAATCGGTTACAACAATAACTTTTATTTATTATTATTATTAGTGATGAGTTGTACCTTTTTAATCGATTTTTTAGGGTACAGGATTTGGAACTACAGCAAAAATTTATTTGATATTTGATAAACCGTTCTGGAAAACGCAAGGCAAGATATTCGCATTCAATTTAGTATGGAATAAAGATACCAAAAAAGAATTCGAAGCTGACGTACGTATCTAAAAATTTAATTATATATATATTGAAATTTAAAAAAATTGAAACAATTTTTTCAGTTTGTTTGGATATGATAAAAAATATAAATCACGTTACATTTTATATTTATAGCCTGAAAAAAGGTGGATACTTGGATGTCCAAGAGTAAATACTGTTGAGCATAAACCTAACTTATTAACAGTCTGGTGTGCAGGTCATTATGCGAAAGAAATGGAAGCTGCTCCCGAGCACAAAGTTTTCAATCTTATAGTAGAAAATCTACACAGATTTCTAGATAAATATTATACCGTGACTACGCCAATGGGAATGTTAAGAACGCGGTGGTTCTCTAATCCTCATTTTAGAGGTGTTTACAGTTTCAGAACTATAGAATCAGAAAGAAAAAAACTTCGTCCAGAAATGTTAGAAAGGCCTTTAAGATCAGATTCTCTGGTTAGTAATATATTAGTATTTACTTATATTAGTATTATACCAATATGTAATAAATTACCAAACTAAAATAATTATATAAATTTGTTTTTTCAAGACTGTTTTATTTGCTGGTGAAGCCACCTCTGATGATAGATGGGGATACGTCGACGGAGCTATAGGATCTGGTTGGAAAGCCGCGAATAGACTTATAGAATTTTATAGAAGAGGCCATTGATTTAAAGTTTGTTTTTAAAAGTAAATGTGAATTTGTTTATTGTTACCAAAATTTTGCGTGACATTTTTTTTTTCAAAAATTATTTTTGCAAAATTATTTAAGGGATTGCAGATATAAATATGTAATATGTATTTAATATCTGTCAATTTTATGTTGGATGAATTATGATTTAAAACCTATATTTTAAAATATATATTTTTACCTGTAAATAATTAGGAGAAATTAATTAACTTCTCCCTACTGGACATATGAGAATGAGAATCAACTGAGAATCAAGTTCGAATTTGACATGATTCTTATATGATTCAGATGTGATCCTCATTTTAATTACTCTCCTTGATTCCGCAATTCTCCACTCAATTTTTAGACATTACTTAAATAATAAGACTTAGGGTACTAAAACATATCCCCTATAAAGAGCGTATCTATAAGTACGAATAATTGGAGTTCTGGCGACATAAATGAAGGTAAGCTGATCTCAAAAACGGGAATGATGCCTTTGTATTTTCAACTTCAAAAAATTAATTTAAAAAATTAGTCATTTAAAATTAAAAGTATTTATTTGCTCCATTTACAAAAGAAATTCTTAAAAAATATCAAATCTTCTTTGTGGAAAGTCAACATTTGTAAACTTGAAATTGCTGATAAAAAGACTTTTCCGGTTATTAATGCTCTTACATAATTTAAATGAATAAAGTATTAATAAAGTCTTCGAAAATAATAAATTTTAATGACTTGCCAAAACATTTGATAAAAATTAAAATTATTCCGCAGTTCAACAAATGTTAGTATTCATGACGATTCATAGAAATAAAAAACGTTGACCTTCAGTGTGTTGATGAGACGTAATTCAGAAGATAAAGTCTAATTTTTATAAAATGCATAAGCCTAATGAGAACTAAAAACTCGAAAGTTAGTTTGCTGCTGTTTTCTATTGAATTAAATGCAGTTAATGCACGATGTCGTAGCAATTTACATCAAATAGGTTACTTAAATTGTTTTCCTTTCAGTAAATATAATAGGAGAAGATTAGTAGCACACCAAAAAAAAATGAACATTTTAAAATCTCTAATTATTTTATACTTTACCGCATCAAACTTTTTTGGAACAAGTTTTTGTGAAACTAGTAATCTAACGAATAATCAAAGAATTGTGATTGTTGGTGCTGGTGCTGCGGGCGTCGCGGCAGCATCAAAACTTTTTCAAAATGGATTTACTAATATAATACTTTTAGAAGCCGAAGATCGAATTGGTGGACGTGTATTTACAACTAGATTTGGTAAATAATTTCATTTGTATATATTTATAAATAATTTTGAAATTAAAGAATTGGATCATTTTATATTTACCAATAACATAAAGGAGTAATAGTATTAGAACACTGTGATCGTATAAAACTTTATATCTTTAATTAAATAAGACTACGATTGACTAAAGAATTAAACATTAAATTCATTGAGATTTTAATTCAAATTCGTAAAGGTAATTACTTGGTGGATATGGGTGGTCAATGGGTAGGTGGTCACCAAGGAAATATAGCATATGAATTAGCACACCCATTCGGTCTACTAGATGAATCTGATCCTTCTGAAGAAGAGTATCTGGTACATTATTATGACTCAAATGGAAATCAATTGATCTCAGAAATAGAAGATAAAATAAATTATTTTACTGAAAATTACGTGAATGATATTAAAGTTAAAGAAGATGATTCTTATGAATCAATTGGTGAATTCATGGAGAGCAAGTAAGCAAAATATGTTTTCAGATTAAATTTTCCGATAATGGGCACATTTCTTTTTTTAATAAAAAAAACTTTATTTAGATTTAATGAAGTTTTTAAAAATGATCCCGAAGTACTAAATGAAAGAGAAAAATATCTTCATTTCCTACAATCAGAAAGACTTACTGAAGATTCTGCCGATTCGTGGTTTAATGTTTCCGTAAAAGAAACAAAAAAATTACTTAAGCACTATCAAGGAAATGAACTAACAAATTGGAAGGAAAAAGGCTATTCGCTTATTTTGGACATTTTGATGGTAAGAAATATAATTTTTAATGTATTATATATTATAATACTTTTTTTATAACTTATCAATCAAAATAATAATAAATCTAAAATCTCCATATTTTTTAAATATATAAATTTAAAGAGTGTTATTGTAGTAAGAAATTAAATTATTGCAGAAACGATTTCCAAATCCAAGAAAAGAACTACCGATTAAAAATAATACACTTCTAAATACTGAGGTAATGTCCATTGACTATTTGAACAACACTGAAGGACCTCCAGTGTTAGTTACTACAACGAAAGGAGAATTATTTAGAGCTGATCATGTTATCGTGACAGTATCACTTGGAGTATTGAAAGAAAAACATAAGTCTCTTTTCATACCACCTTTACCGGATTACAAAGTCGCTGCTATAGAGGTTAATATAGATCGAGAAGCTTAAGAAATTTATAGAAAATATTCTGTTCTCTAAAGCACTAAAGCTTCTTTTATAAATTGATTTTAAAATTTTTATAGGGCATTGGATTCGGAACTGTAGCGAAAATTTATTTGTTATTTGACAAACCGTTTTGGAAAGTAAAAGACAAACAACAAGTTGGTTTTAATTTCATCTGGAATAAATCTACAAAAAATGAACTCAACGCTGATGTACGTATCTAAAATTGTTAAAAATTCGATTGATTTTATCAGTTCATGTTTTATTCTGGTTAAAAATGTAAATCACACATTTAATTTTTATTGATAGCCTGAAAAAAGATGGTTAGTAGGAGCCTCTGGAGCATATGCTGTCGAGCATAAACCTAATTTATTAACAGTATGGTGTTCAAGTATTTATTCGAAAGAAATGGAAACTCTTCCCGAGCAAAAAGTTTTCAATCACGTAGTAGAAACTCTACACAGATTTATAGATAAAAGTTATAACGTTACCACGCCAATTGCAATGTTAAGAACGCGGTGGTTCACTAATCCACATTTTAGAGGTACGTACAGTTACAGAAGTTTAGAAGCGGAGAGGGAAAAACTTCTTCCAGAAATGTTAGAAAGGCCTTTAAGATCAGATTCTTTGGTTAGTAATGATATTATATTATTATGACGTTATATGCAATAAATTACCAAATTAAAATAATTTTATAAAATTTTTTGTTCAAGACTGTTTTATTTGCTGGTGAAGCCACGTCCACTGATAGATGGGGATTCGTCGATGGAGCTATAGGCTCTGGTTGGAAAGCCGCGAATAGGCTTATAGAATTGTATAAAAAAGACGTCTGATTTATTTTTTCTTATAAAGAAGAAAGTAACTTTTTTATAAAATTTCTTACGAAATGGAAGAACTAAAAATAAATTTGATTGTTATTACCAAAATCGGAATTTAAAACATTGCTGCTAGTCAAAAAAAACCGCTGCCAAGTCATTGGCAGTTAGCTTCCTCCTAACTAATTTATTGTTCCACTATTATCTCGTTTTTATTATTATTTTATTTTTA